>JAJLRJ010000008.1:35141034-35321034 GCA_024195265.1 Dendrophyllia cribrosa | reverse complement strand
TGTGATTTCTAATTGCCAACCGATAAAAAGGGAAAAGAGTTTGACCACTTTTAATTCAATTGGAGAGTAGCCAAACGTTTCAGTAGTTGTTTGTCAAGAATTCTAGAATCCCTGCTAATTTACGAGCGCTTGTTTTTGGAATTATTATGTGAAAATGTAACCCTCACAATCAACTGTTAATAAATCCTCAAGTACAAAGTTAGGCATCAAAGTCAAATAAACTTTATTTTATCAAATCGTTATGATAACTCCCATTCATTATCTTTATTCATAGCTTGCCACAGAGCAAAAAATGCGTGAACTAGTTTACACGCAAAAATACACATGACCATAAACAAATGCAGTTCAGTATAATTATAAATTACAAAGACAAATTAAATAAACTGACCGATATATGCTCTTTTAATAGGGTCGGTCAGACGTTGAGAAACGAAAAATAGTTCGAATGGCCTAAGGTGTTTTCTGCGCGCATACCGTGCAGTTGCCCAAAAGAAAGCTCACTTTTCGGATATCGCACCGGTGCGGCCATTTTGTTTTCTTATCGAGCCATGTGCAGGGTACTGAGTTAGACAGTTTATCGTACGTGGCACTTAACTAAACTTAACCGTGGACACTTTTATTAACCGTGTCCCAACAATATGAAAAGTATATAAAGAATAGTATAAAGAACCATTACAATCGTAAAGAGGACAGTATAAGAAAAATTACAAGGGTGCGGCCATTGCGTAGATTTCAATAACTCTACGACGCCTTCGATTACTGAGTGCCATAACTAAGTTTGTAAGAGAACAAATTCTCCAACGTCTGTGCCTGAAATCTAGACCAGAGAGACCCTAGAGTTTCTCCCGCCCGCCTCTCTGATTTTTCTCAAGTTAAATTGAACTTGACGGGTGATTTGTTGTGAAGCGAGTCTTCATTAAACGATGGATTGGAACCTGCGGAAATACTTTCGATAAAACAACTTAAAAAACTTTAAAAAGCTTGCTCATCTCGCTGCATGATTGATCGCGAGACATTCTAATTCAAAAGCTAGACGGCTAATTTGCATGAGAAATTTCACCATTTGTATTTCACATGTGAAATACAAAGGATACGAAAAATCTCTATTGTATTACATTGTATTATATTGTATTGTTGTAGTGTATTGCGTGACGTCGCGTCACGCATGTAAGTGAACTGCATATTATGGGATAAATATAGTTGAGTTGAGCACATGGCCGCCTTTGAGTAGTTGTTTGTTTTGTTCGTCGCATCGCTCCTCCCGCGAATACACTTCATTTGGCGACGAGGATCTAACATGGCGAGCTTATTTGGTAGAGTAGATGCATTTGACGAGAAGACTGAAACCTGGGAGCATTACACGGAGCGTTTAGGACATTATTTTGATGCGAATGGAATCGGCGATGAGTCCACGGGGACAAAGCGAAACGGCGGGCGATCCTGTTGAGTGTGTGTGGAAGCAAGATTTACAAGTTGATGTGTGATCTCCTAGCCCCAGAAAAACCAGGAGTAAAGTCGTACCAGGAGCTGGTTAAGCTTATTCAGGATCATCTGACCCCAAAACCGTCAGAAATTGTACAAAGGTTTAAGTTCAATAACCGTTTTCGTAACGAAGGAGAATCAGTGGCAGATTTTGTGGCGTCGCTGAGGAATTTGGCCGAACATTGTGAGTACGGGGATACCCTTGAGACTATGCTAAGGGACAGGATGTGTGTGGAATTCGGGATGAGAAGATACAACGTCGTCTTCTTGTGGAAAAGAAATTGACCTTCCAGAAGGCATATGAAATTGCAACCACGATGGAAATCACTATGCAAAATATGGCAGTGCTTCAGGAATCGAAGGAGTCGGAGGCGGTGAACCAGGTAACTGTACAAGCAAGACAACGGGAAAGGGGCGGACGGACGACGCATACCGCGCAACTCTCCTTGTTTTCGGTGTGGAGGGAATCATAGTGCACAAACTTGCAGGTTTAAGGAACTAAACTGTTTTTATTGCAAGCAAAAAGGTCACATTGCCGATAGATGTCCAAATCGCAACTTAAGTCAGTCGAAAGGTGAGAGGCAAGATTTTCAGCCGAAAAGAAGTGACCAGAGGAGATCTCCAGGTCAGCAAAGGTCAGGTAGTTTACACCAGTTAGAGGATGTTGTTAATATTTTTGATGAGGATGCTGGGGAGGAGGGAGATGTGTATGGCCAACTGTTTTGTGTGAATTCAAGTAGAGGCCACAACCCTTACAAAGTGACAGTGCTAGTGAATGGAGTGAATGTCACCATGGAAATTGATACTGGGGCATCAACAACCGTTGTTGATGAGAAAACTTTCCACACTTTGTCCCAGCCAGGTAGAGGGTTGAAATTGAATGCTGTGAATACTGTTTTGCGTACCTATACAGGGGAGGTTATTCCTGTGGTGGGGAATGTGAGTTGGAAGTAGAGTACAATGGTTTTAAAGGCAGTTTACCAGCTGTGGTAATCAGTGGAGAGGGTCCATGCTTAATGGGTCGTAACTGGCTCCAGCGCATTTCTTTAAATTGGAGTGAGATTTTTCATTTAGCTACCGTGGATAAGCACTTGAATGAGATGTTGGAGACACACTCCTCGGTCTTCCAAGAGGGTCTGGGTAAAGTAGAAGGAGTGAAGGCGAAAATTTATGTCGATCCCACCAAGAGGCCACGATTCTTAAGGCCAGGCCTGTAGCCTATGCCCTGCGTGAAAAAATTGAAACAGAATTGGATCAACTAGTCAAAGAAGGAACTATAGAACCGGTTGAATTCTCAGAATGGCCACACCCATCGTCCCCATTGTCAAAGAGGATGGCACTATCAGAATTTGTGGGGATTACAAGCAAACGATTAATCAAGTAGCCCAGTTGGACAACTACCCCATTCCCAAGATCGAAGATTTGTATGCAACCTTGGGGGAGGGTATGGAATTCACAAAGCTGGATTTAAGCCAGGCTTACCAGCAGTTGGAGCTGGACGAAGAATCCAAGGATTATACAGTCATCAACACCCACAAGGGTCTTCAGATACAACCGACTTCCATATGGCATTTCATCGGCTCCAGGCATTTTCCAGCGCACGATTGAAAGTCTCCTCCAAGGAATCCCGCAAGTTGTAGTCCGAATTGATGACATTCTTGTGACAGGCAAGACAAGAAACAAGCATTTGGAGCATCTAAAGGAAGTGTTGGCACGATTAGACAAGGCGGGCATCCGCCTAAAGCTAAGGAAGTGTGTTTTCCTACAAAATCAGGTGATTTACTTGGGACATCGCATCAACAAAGACGGCATACAACCCATAGAAGGCAAAGTAAGAGCCATCCAAGAGGCACCTGCACCCACTAATGTCAAGGAACTTCAAGCCTTTTTGGGGATGTTGAATTATTATGCTTGCTACTTGCCAAATTTGTCCACTGTCTTAGCCCCTTTACATGAACTGCTTGCCAAGGACTGCAAATGGACATGGGGTAAAAGACAGGTGGAAGCCTTTAACCGAGCTAAGGGCATGTTGAATTCCTCAGATCTCTTAGTTCATTATGACCCTAGTAAGGAACTTGTATTGTCTTGTGACGCCTCACCCTACGGATTGGGAGCGGTCCTCTCGCACATTGTCGATGGAAAAGAAAGGCCTATCTCGTACGCTCGAGGACTCTATCACCTGCAGAACGAAACTATGCCCAATTGGATAAGGAGGGAGCTGCGGTGATATTCGGACTGAAGAAGTTCCACCAGTATCTGTACGGACAGAAATTTAAGATCACAAGCCACTTTTGGGCCTGTTTAAGGCAGACAAAGCTGTTCCAACAATGGCATCACCGAGAATTCAAAGGTGGGCTTTACTTCTGGGCCTATGACTATGAACTTGTTTACCGAGAGGGATGTAAACACGGCAACGCTGATGGCCTCAGTCGGTTACCTTTGCCAGATACGGTGGCAAAGGTCCCCATACCTGGTGAAACCATACTCTTGATGAGCCAGTTGGAAGTTCTGCCAGTGGGTGCCGATCAAATTGCGGATTGGACAGCCTCAGACCCTGTGCTACAGCAGGTCCTAAGAAGAGTCCAGCAGGGCTGGGGTGATAAATGCCCTGATAAAAGCCTGGAGCCTTTCTACGTGAGGAGAGACGAATTAAGCACACACAATGGATGTATATTGTGGGGGAACCGCGTGGTCATACCAGCTCGGGGCCAGCGACAGCTTCTGGAGGACCTGCACACCGCCCACCCAGGAATAGTTAGAATGAAAAATCTTGCGCGTAGCTACCTTTGGTGGCCTGGGCTGGATGCCGACATTGAAGAAAAGGTCAAGTCATGTGAAGTATGTCAGCTACATAGGGCAGCACCGGCTGCTGCACCCCTTCATCCTTGGGAATGGCCTGAAAACCGTGGTCCCGCATTCACATAGACCATGCAGGGCCATTTATGGGACAGTTATTTTTTATTGTGATCGATGCATATAGCAAGTGGATTGAGGTATATCCAACATCCAGTACCAGTGCGACAGCTACTATAGAGATTCTAAGAAGAGCTTTTGCCACCCATGGATTACCTGAAATGGTAGTCTCAGACAATGGCACTGGATTCGTAAGTGAAGAATTTGAAAACTTCATCAAAAATGGAATTTTACACGTGAAAACGGCCCCTAGGCACCCTTCGTCTAATGGCCTGGTGGAAAGATCAGTTCGTATTTTCAAAGACGGGATGAAGAAGCTGGAAGGATCTGGAGGTACAGTGCACACCAAACTAAGCAGATTCTTGTTGGCCTATAGATCAACGCCCCAAACAACAACTGGAGTTACACCGGCAGAGTTGCTGTTCAACCGCCGTCTACGAACCCGACTGGATCTCATTCGACCAGACGTAAGGCATCGAGTGGAAACCCAACAATTGTCACAGAAGGAGCAGCATGACAACACAAGGACAGCGCGACAATTTGCAGAGAAGACAAGGTCCCAAATGGAAGAAGGCACACATTGAAAGTAGAACTGGCCCACTGTCATATACGGTCAAGTATGAAGATGGGGTGGTAACCCGTAGGCATGTGGATCATCTCCTTAAACGCCATGACGTGCCCTCGAGGAGGATGACGTTCTGCTGACTCATCTGTGCACGCGAGCAAAACCTGGGACGTCCACGGCAGAAAAGGAACAAGAGAACATGGCCACTGAGGAAGTTTCCACTAATACAGGGGAGTCAAACACAGGACCTCAGGCAAGGAGGTCTCAGCGCACAAGGAGAACCCCAGAGTACTTAAAGGACTATGTGACTGTTTGAGCATTTGATTACGGTTGAGTTTATTGATCATTCTGTGATTGCTAAATACATTCAGACACTATGGAACAATCAGTTGACCTTATGGGACTGTGTTTTTTGAACGGGGGGGAAGATGTAGTGTATTGCGTGACGTCGCGTCACGCATGTAAGTGAACTGCATATTATGGGATAAATATAGTTGAGTTGAGCACATGGCCGCTTTGAGTAGTTGTTTGTTTTGTTCGTCGCATCGCTCCTCCCGCGAATACACTTCAATTGTATTGCATTGCATTGCATTGCATTGCATTGTATTGTATTACATTGTATTGTATTGTATTGGATTGTATTACATTGTATTGTATTGTATTACATTGTATTGTATTGTATTGTATTACACTGTATTGTATTGTATTGTATTACATTGTATTGTATTGTATTGTATTGTTACAGTATTGTTGTAACGGCCACCTCTCGTAAGCGACCACCTTGGCTTTGCATTCTGGGTAGTCGCTTACGAAAGGTTCGACTGTATTTATTTCAGTTAGAGCATCAAGGCCCATAAAACAAGGCGCGACTTTGAGGACGTGTCCACTGCCAACATATTATGCATATTGGATATTGCATATTGCACACGGCATATTTCCTGCCGGGGTCTTGGCCAAGCTTGAGCCTCAGGGCGATCAAATTTCTTACACACACCGGCTTCAGCAATTTTTACTTGTGGCGTAGCCGACGAGTTATAAATTCGGCTCTGAGTGTTTCTTTTTTTCTTCTTCTTCTTCTTCTTCTTCTTCTTCTTCTTCTTTTTCTTCTTTTTTTTTATCGTGTCACATTAGTGCATGTAAAAGTATGCACGATTTTCACTGGTCTCAATTGGTTGACACGCGACTTCGTGATCTCATTCTTGATTTCAAGATGACGGAAAATAATTTATGTTTCTCCGTAAAAGCACTCAAAACACTCGGGAGTTAATACTGCAATGGGTTGAAGACGCCATGAGTTCAAGCTGTGTACAGCTTCTTGTTGATCTTTAAAAGCGGTTCGTGGTGGGCTAATTAAAGGCTTTTTAAGGAGTCTTAAACTGCTGCCGTCTGAAGGACTCTTAAAATCGGCGCCTTCGAGTCTTTTTTATGAAGTCAGCTTTAAGAAATATTATAATTGCTGCGGAACGAGCGCAGCGAGTGAGCAGCAACATAATCAGGATTTAAAAGAAATATATGAGAAAAAAATATGTTAGGAAAAATCTCGAATTGATCGCTTTTTACCAGAATTCACTGCGCCACGAACACATTTTGGGCCAGAATGTACTGCGCCACGAACAATAGCCTCGGTTTATAGGTTTCCGGGGGGGGGGGGGGGGGGTGTATTCCCATATGAAAGCTATATAGGTATGCGCCGCGGGATAGGGTATGGTTTTTGAGGTGCTCAGTCCTTAAATAGGGTATCTTTTTTGGTATTGTGATCCTTGGTTATAGGTTTCCTTTAAATTCTATGAGCTAAATTTGAGTACACCTAAACACCCAGCTAAACAAAAAATATCTGGTTATGATGGTGTATTAATGAAACTAGTCTCAGTCTAGTTAGTATTCTATGCCTGATGCAAAACTATCCATGCACAGAAAAGAAACAATAACGACCTGTTCACACAATTCTGGGTTATCGTTTTCCTTTAAATAGGGTGTCAATTTTCGATTGTTTACCTTAAAATAGGGTCAGGTAAGAATCTTCGCGGCACACACCTATCCTAAATTGACGGGCGTATCTCCCCCCCCCCCCACCCCCCCCCCCCCCCCCCCCCCCCCCCCCCCCCCCCCCCCCGTATCTCCCCCACCCCCCACAACCCCCCCCCCCCCCCCCCCCCCCCCACCCACTCCGGGATCAACGGAGACCTAAAAACAACGACAACAACAAAAAAATCTGCTGCCACTTCCTCCATTGCAGCACGGCGCTGAATTACGGAGATCGGACGTCAGCATATAAGGCGCAAATTGCAGCCGCTTCAGTCCATGTATGATCTCACCCCACCCACCCAGACCAATGACGGCAAAGTCTGATAGCCATGACATCAGGAACTCCGTGCCCTACTCTTAACGAACAATGTCATGGGTTCTTTTACGTCCCCTTCAATTGACAAGGAAGGATGAAGGAGACAAGGCCAACGGCTTAACGTCACCGCCCAATGACACGATCATCTGAACTGAGACATGGTGTTAATCACAGGCGGCATGATCTTACCAGTTATTTAAAGACCCTGGTTGGTGGTCCGGCCGGGACCTCCCGCGAAGGTCCCGCGGTTCCGCGAAGGTCCGGCCCGCAACCTCCCGCTCAGCAGACCGGCCCTCTATCAACTGAGTTAACCAGGCGTAAATAATGCACCAGGTCTGTTTACAACCACTATATTGTTGCCCTGAAAACTAGAAAGAGGTGTCTTTGGCTACAAATGGCCAGGATGGAAATGGCTTGAAAAAAAAAACTTCTTCCCTGGTGTCTTGGAAAAATAGTTTAAAAACGGATGATGGTTTGTTCTCCCTTCGAACTGAATCACTTGATATCCTTCTGTCGGTGTTGTAGGAGCATTTTTTTGTTTGAACAAAGTTCTGACTTCGTTGAATATGTAACAGTTTTATCTCAACGTAAACAACATTTGCCCATTACGAAGTTGTTGGCGAAAGAATATTTTGTGAAAAAGAAAACGTAGTTATCAGCGACCGGATGTTGTAAACTGTACGCGAACATGGCAGCCAAACAAAAACATCGCAAATTGATTGTAAAAAAAAAAAGAATAATGGCACATTTTCATTTCAAGAATTTCACATTAAAAGGCTTGCTGTGAATAAATGTCTATTGATAAGGTTAACTTCAGCATATTTGATTTTGTACCATTTGGAAAATCCGTTCGTGAACTTCAAAACGCCGTATCTCCAAGAGAAAGTAGCCTGGAGATATGAAAATTAACATGCAATTTGTCATTATTGATGTTTAGAATATGCTAAAAGATCAGCTTATACTTTTGAACACATATACATTGTAAACATCCTGGCCACCGGTGTAAAAATCGGCTCAGATTTTACAAACATGATAACCACATATAGCGTTAATGCAACATTGCGCGCAAAATTAAGCGTGTACCCCGAGGGGGGTACTCCCTTATTTAACCGGTTTGGTCTGAAAATGGTGTAGAATTTGACCATTTTGGTCTGAAAATAGGTATGTTTTGTTTTCTCTTCTGAAAATAGGTGTCAATTTTTCATTTTGGTTTGAAAAATCCGACGGGATATTTAATTTCCTTATGAATCTGAAAACAGTATAGAAAACAACGCATAGTTTAGAAAAAAAAATATATATATATCAATCCATTCTTGCTGTCTTTCATAAAAATCATATAAATTTAACACAAATGAAGACTACCATTACTATTTTTGTCTGACACCCTGAAGAAGAGCACTGAATGTGCTCGAAATATAGGTGTCAGACAAAAATAGTAATGGTTTGTCTTCATTCGTGTTAAATTTATATATATATAAATTCTTTGACAGTTCAGTTGAATGGATTTCAAAAAGCGCTCAACTCTAATTCATTAGAGGAGCAAAGACAAATTCATTGAATTCAAATTCATTCAATTCAATTCATTGAATTGAATTGAATGAATATATATATGTATATATATATATATATATATATATATATATATATCCACATATCCACCGTAAAATCCAAGTTATAAGTAAGCCCTAGCTAGGCTTTATATACAACGTTATAAGGATTTTGGTTTTGGTGTAACTGTTTTTAAAAACCTGCTGTCGTGGAGCTGTCGATGGTATGCTTATATCTAGAAAGGGTACTGCACCGGAATAATATTTCATTATCAACTAACCGGTGTGCCTATAACCTGGTGGGCTTACAAACGGGATTTTAAGTTTCTTACATATGCTGGTTTTAAGACCAGTTTAAAAGCTGTGAAACTGCCGCCTTGCTCTTCCGATCTAGATGCACTCCAATGTGCTAAGAGCAAAGAGTGGCTGACGCCATTTGTTATTATGTCACCTATTTTGAATATCACTTTTAAAAGCCAAAAACATATTTGCGTTAATGCAAACCCGAAAATAGTGGTCCAGTTTTGTTTACAACTACTCTCTAGTGCATGCACTGAAATTAAAGAGAAGTGTCTTAGGCTGGGCACGCGGATGGCCAGGATGGAAATGGGTCGGAAATGGATTGTAACCTGAAAAAATGTGCGCTAATTTTTTTCACTGAAGTTTTTTAGCTTGTTATGGTCTTTTCTCTCTTTGAAAATTCACTTGTTATCTCCCTGTCGGTGTTATATAAGCTTTTCTTGTTTGACAAAGGTGTGAGGCAGTTTTGACTAAAAACACCGGATGGTCTCGTTATGCGAGGGAAAGCCGCGGCAACGTGGAAAACTTTACTGTTAAATGGCCTGTGCCACGTCGTTCTCTTTAAGAAAAAAAATATAATTCACAAGATACCCCAGCTACCTTTAATTTTTATTCCCATTGATAAACACGTCGATAAACGATAAATATAATAAATGCTTTGTTTAAAATTTACAATGTGACGTTCCGAAAAATCGTCTGCTAAACTAAAAATTCGACAGTTTTCTTATTCACTATACTCACTACTACAACAACGATTACTCGTTTCAAAAGAATCTAAGCGATACGTTTTCTTGCTATTGTTACGAAATTTGGATGAGTGCATTTCTTCATCAGCGCGTAAATCAAAAACCTTAATATAACTTACAGAAATAGGAATTATATCTATACAATCTTTCGACTAACTGTTTATTGGCAACCAACGAGGGCTTGAGGTTTCCTTTTTAGTTACTCTGAGACTAAGCATTTTGACTTTTACAATCTCTGCAAGCTATCATTCTGATAAATGCTTTGTGATAAAACTTGCTCATCATTCCATAGCAGACAGGATGCAAGGCACTTGGTAAACAAGTCAGAGTAAACACGAGCCTCCTAAACATGTGACGATGAGGCCAGCAAATGAACGCCTTAACTTTAAATTCCATCAAAAGAAAGTTGACCTGGAAAGGGATATAACAAACTATAAATATTAACACCAAAGCGTAAATCATTTTTAGGAGATCGTTCTCGAGTTCATAAGCACTATTGTTGTTCTTTGCCGATGTCTGGGTGTTTGGTAAATTTTCCCTTTTGATCTTGGTTTGTTCTCTGAGAGTGAGGTACTTGGCATGACCTTGGCATGTCGGTTGGTGGCCTCCCTCTTCATCTTTGTTGGTGACAGTTGCAATATACTCGAGCTCAATTCCCTCCTGGTTTTCACCACCTGTTTGGCTGATCAGGCTGCCTCTTTGTGCCGACTGTAGTTCCTCTCCAATTGCAGAATTCTGGGTGACAGATGACATTGCCCTGTTCTGCTCGTCCTGAAGCCTTTTTTTGACAAAGATATGTTCTCTGATCTTCTTGTCAACCAACGAGTAAGATATCGCCATAATGATAACTGGTAGGGCAAAGTTGATTATGAAAAGTACTACTGAATAAGCATCCTGATAGTGCTCGAAACCTGTAGGAAACACTTCTTGGCATTCGCTGTTGTCACCATATGAATTCACGATACTAAAATGTCCTGCAGGAACTGACAACCCGACCGATCCCACCCAGCAGATAAGTATTACTCGACATGTTTGTCTACGAGTTGGTTTGGTTATCATGGGCTTGACGAGCAAAACACAGCGATAGACGGCAAGAATAGCCAAGGTTGTGGTAACCACTAGCAGACTAGTCACTTGCAAAGGATTCAGAATCTTGCACATGACGTTTCCGAGCTCCCAAGACCATGGAGGCTCGTAGGCATGGAACATGAACACCAAACAAACCATGTTGATAATTTCAGCAAACGCCAAGTTGCACACTAAGTAATGTGCAATCGGTTTGGTTCCAGGATGTCTCCAAACTGCTCGACACACCACATAGTTTCCGACCAGAGCAAGCGCTGCTATCAAGCCGAATAAGACTGTGCGAGTAATTCTTAATACCTCTGGTTCAGGAGCGAAAGAAAATGTGCTTAGATTGCACGACATCCTCAGAAAAGTGGCGAAGTTTTATTACTGAGGCACTCAGAGTTCTTCACGTTATTACGGCCCTCGTTAAACTGTTCTTCTTGGTCTGGTGCGGAAGACTTTATAAAGACAAGTCGTCACACGTCTTGTGGATATCTGACGTAGAAAATAAATACAAAATCAGAATAATAAAGCGGTCATTTTGTGAATAATGCCGGATACATTGATCTTATCCTCTGTGAAAAGCTGAGTAAAGTGGCTCATTTGCATGCTAAAATATATATTTTAGACTCTTTATGGTTTTTACTTTCAGGTTGAAACAAAGATCTCAGCTTGCGAAAACATTTATGTCATTATGCTGCATCAAAAAAGTTACCGTTTACCTTGCTTTATTATTTAGCGTTGTTTTTAAGATCTTGAAAACTACTGCCGGATGCATTTGATCTTTGCCTCCGGCAAAGTCATTAACGTGGCGCTTTGAGTTCTATCAAATAATTTTTTTAGACAATTTTATGGTTTTGCTTTCACGAAATAAAGAACCTTCACGATTATTGCGACCATATAAAATGACAGAAAATTCACAATGACATGCAATAGTCGTGTACCTTCAGCTGGAAATTCGGTGTTCCTGGAGGAGTTTTTTTCTGGCCAGTGATTCAATGCTTTTGCAATTCCACACGAATGTTCATCTAATTTCACATCGAAACCCGAGATAATAATTTAAAGGCAATCAATAACTGGTTTAAAAGTCATTTATATTTAAAATCAGCCCACGATATTGTCTTCTTCTCACCTTGAGAGCGCGACTCAAAAGCAGTTTCCATTGTTTAGCACATAATGTCCCTGATTTGAAAGTCAAAACTACTGGCGTGCTTCCTTCGAATATGTTGTTTTCATCGATGATTTCGCATGTAAAATAAGGTTTAAATAAGTCGGTTAGAGTCTGTCAGTATAAATGTAAGGTATCATATTGATAGCTTAAAAGTTTGATATTTATCAAATCTTAAGATAACTCGTTTGTATACCAGTTTCGTCGGATTCATTTCAGTTACTGATTGTTTGTACTGTGTAGCCATAGGCGAAACAGGTGGAAAGGTGTTTTTTACTGTTCTAATTTTTCCGTCGTTTATTCTTAAAAAAAAAGCATTATCAAACAGGATTTCAGACCGTGTAATGTTTGTTTTCCTCAATTTATTCAACCTGAACTGTGTGTGGTCTGTTTATAGCCGTTTAACAAACAAATTGTTCACAAGTAATTATTCTTCAGCAGCCATTTAATTAAGGAACTAAGACGCTCTTTAAATGAGTTCTATTTGTTTTAAAATTATGTTTCAAAATCATGCACGTTTCACGAAAAGTTCTCATCACGAAAACCAACAACCTACCTAAAACTTGGGGAAAATGGACAAGTAAAACTTTCGTTCTGAAACGATCACCATGGCAACGTAACCTTCTTTTCAACTCGGTTTTTATCCAGGGTTTCAGAGATAATACAGTATTGTTAAACTGAAAAATCCTTTACTGACAAATGATAAAGGAGTCTTCTATTCCTTTTTCGTGTATTTTGCTAACTGTGTCAAAAAATTTAATGAGCATCCCAAAGAAATCTAAAAACTACAGTGCCATGGTGAAGTGCTTTGTCTGAAGCCTGGTTTTCACTAGCGACAGAAGAACTGAAGCACAAGCTTGAGCAGAAGCAAAAACATTAAAATGCGTTGGTTTACCATGTTCATCACCGCTGTTTGTGTTTTATAATCAAGAAGCATCAGAATTTGCGTCAAGTAAAAACGAATATTGACATAAGCACAACATTTATCCGAACGCTTGTGCTTGCGCTTATGCTAATGTCGTGCCCGTTTTCACATGAATAGATATAAGCGCTGTTATGTTTCCGCTTGTGTTTATGCTTATGCTTATGTCGCCAGTGAAAACCAGGCAAGGGCTTTTAGTTGAATGGTCACAGTGTAGAGACTGTGTAGGTTTTCGTCCATAGACTGAAAAAAGATAGAAACCACATAGAATGAATGAATCCTAGTTTACCCCCCTCCCCGGGGGGGGGGGTACTCCCTATAATGGGCTATACGGGGATGCTCCGCCCGAAAGGGGTACCTTTTTGAGGCTGGAGGTATATGAAAGGGTAAGGATTTCACGAGTTGAAGTATATAAAGGGGTAGGGATTTCACGAAGAATAGGAAGGAAAGCGAAAACACGAGTTGAAGCATAAAAAGGGTAAGGAAAACTGCCATTTAAGTATTATAAAAAAGGCCGTTCAAAATATATAAAACAGACGCACGTAAAGGTAGCAAAATAAAAGGGGTATCATTTTCAATGAAAGGTATATGAAAGGGGTACCATTTTCAATGAAAGGTATATGATAGGGGTACCTTTTCTGTCAAAAATGGTACATGAAAGGGTAAGGGCTTGGACCGGAGCATCCCCGTACAAAACTTTGTTGATTAACCACTCCTCCCCCCCCGGGAGTGAGTGTCACAGGGATCGTGATCAATCAAACATCAAAGCAGCAAATTTGAATCGATCAATTTCAGCTTCTTCAACAACAAAGAACGAGATACAAATGACAACTTTTAAATGTAAAGGCAGAGAAAAGTTATTGGGAGCTAAAGCTATTTAAAGCTCCGATAATTAATTTTTGCGTAACATACAAGAAGATGAGAGGAAAAGCCTCAAGGCAACATACTACAGCGAACCCTTACCTACCAACTAAAACATTGGAGACTAACCCACCCTTCACAAATTGTAGGCTTCAATTGGTCACTGCGATGCATGTCACTACCAGAAAACACGAAGGTGGCTCAGCCAACACGACAATCGTTCATAATTAATATTTTTCATGCGGGAACGAAAACTAGAGGAAAGAACACAGACAGCGATGAAAAAAAAAATACTTTCAGTAGCCATCCGCTCGATCCGCTTTCTAAAATCCGTTTAAGTTTTTAACTGTGGGCGAATTCGAGGATAAAAAAGGCTAGCAATTCTGGTTTCTTTTTAATTTTCAAAATTAAAATTAAGAAATGGTAATTGTCGGTCTATGCAACATGAATAACAAATGGTGGGTCAGTTTTCAAACGACATTGCCGACAGACGGAAGTTTCATGCGAACATCCTGTCGTGAGGAGCGGTGTGCCAAACAACAAAATTCAAGAAATAGCCTAAATTTCATTTTGTAAAATATTGAAAAACAAATGGTACCATGCAAAAGTACTGCTGAAGAGGTTTAATTTGAATGGTCACACCATAGGATTTCATCCACAGACTCAAAAGTTAGAACAAATGGTACCATGTAAAAGTACTGCTGAAGAGGTTTCATTTGAATGGTCACACCATAGGATTTCATCAACAGACTCAAAAGTTAGAACAAATGGTACCATGTAAAAGTACTGCTGAAGAGGTTTCATTTGAATGGTCGCACCATAGGATTTCATCTACAGACTCAAAAGTTAGAACAAATGGTACCATGTAAAAGTACTGCTGAAGAGGTTTCATTTGAATCGTCGCACCATAGGATTTCATCAACAGACTCAAAAGTTAGAACTACATCACATGTCTCCAAGGGTTAAGAACAAAAGCTCAGAGTCCGTAATCAATTTACCGAACTTGACCCTTTCACTACCGTGAGAGTGACCAAAATCAAACTTTTGTTAAAAAAATGCTGTAACTGACACCGAACTTCACTGAATAAGTACCCTGATACCAGAGTACTACTGAAGGGCTTCCATTTGAATGATGAACACATGGCAGGATCTCATCCGCACACTGAAAACTGACAATCCACCTTGTACACAGCATAATAAACAGTAACACAGAAGTTCTGCTAAACAGCTTTCATTTGAATGGTCACACATAAGCTTTCATCAACATACTCAAAAGATAGAACCACCTTGTACAGCATAATAAACAGTGTCCACTATTTATTAAGAGGTTTACTGTTTAACACAATTTCGCGTAATAAAAATGGATAACAATGTGTTTACAAAATGGAATAAGTATTAAAAACCAGCGGCGAATTGAAGAAAATCCTATTATGACAAAAATGTAAGAACAAGAAAGAAACCGTCAACCTTCGACGCTAAACCCAAATGCAGACTCGTCATGTAATGTGGCTCAGTCAGTGAACGAAATCCCACTGTGCGACCATTTAACCCTTTCACTCCCAAGAGTGCCAAACATCAAAATTCAAGAAAAATCCCAAATTTCATTTTGTAAAATATTACAAAACAAATGGTACCATGCAAAAGTACTGCTAAAGAGGTTTCATTTGAATGGTCACACCATAGGTTTTCGTCCACAGAATCAAAAGTTAGGACTACACTACATGTCTCCATAATTGACTCTGGGAGTGAAAGGGTTAATTAAATGAAAGCTTCTGCGCATTACTTCATTTTGTGGTACTATTTTAAACTATTCCCTTATAATTGCAGAGCCAGTTAAAAACAACAAATTCGACATATCCTGCGCTGTTTTTTTTTATTTAATTGTTTTTCGTTCGAGTCTGCCTTTTGGTCAAGCGTCGAGGGTCGAGGATGACATGTTGATGGTGTGGGTAACATTTCGAGAGTAAACATTATACAATTTTATAAACTGTTTTCTAAAATTTTTTTTTTTTTACGTTGCCTTGACAACGAGTTTTGACGTCGTTTGCATGTAATTCTGTTCATGGATAAATGCTTTGCAGGTTTATACTAAGCGTTCTTTATCCGCATCATCAGGCTGGAGTTAACAGAATGCGAAAGACGAGTAGATTTTAAATATTTTGAGCCACCTCTATACGTACAGAACTTTCAACAATTTTTTTAATCTCGAAAGAGCATGAAGCAAGGCGTTTTTTCTTAAAGATCTGTCGCAAAATTCTTTATCTCGATACAGCGAGATCAGAAAATGAAATTGTTATCCGGTGTTTCTTAAACACAACGTTCAGTAAATCTGGAAAAACAAATTAAAAATGCCAGTTGAAATTAGACATATTTCAGAATGATTTTTAGGTTTGATATTTGAAACACCCGGTGGCAGTTTTTGTATTTCTTTTCTTTTCGTGGCGAGATAAATCCGATTTCACTTAGTTCCACAATAAATGCACATGTGCACAGGTTTAGCCTGTAAAATACAGCCGGGAGCGATGAGCCGGTGGCTGTATTCACAGGCTACTCAGAACAAGTTGGGTCGATTTATGTTTCATACATACATACATACATACATACATACATACATACATACATACATACATACATACATACATACATACATACATACATACATACATACATATATACTTTAATCTCGTCCCAAAAGGGCTTTTCAGAGATAAGTTACAAAATATATCAACTGGCTGGATTTTTGAAAACGATGTCGCCCTAAGTAAGCTTCTGTGAGTGTGCTTTGCCTTGTCTTTAAACCCCCCAATATAAAAACTAAAGACTGTTGCTAGTCTTTTTTTTTCTCTCGCTCTCGCTCTCGCTCTCGTTCCATTTCCCTCTTCTCTCTCTCTTCTCTGTGATTTTCGGGCTGATCGGGGTGTGTTTGGGCTAGTTGTAGTGAAATTGCTGTAATTTTCGTTGACCGCGTTTTCAAAAATACAGCTATATATATACGTTAAATAATATGTAAAATGATCAACAATTCAATCCGCCAAGCGAATTAGATGCATCATGTTGGGTTCTGCCGGAGTTGTCTTCAATTTAATGTTCAGAATATACTTGAGTCTATGAAATCCAAAAGTAAGACTCGCACTCAAACGAAAGCTATTTAACCGGCACTTCTGGAACTTGAGGTATTTTCCTGAAATGATTTTCAATGGATTTTCAACATTTTGAAAAATGAATTTAAATTTGAAATATTTACTAAGATGTTGGGGATGAAAGTGTCAATGACTTAAAGTCTAATCGATTAAATAAGTTTGTTTTAAATAATTCGACGACTATATGGCCAACTAACCAAAATCTTCCCCGTTCTCTGAATATTTATTAATTAAAAAAAATATTTCTCTGCAGCATGCATGTTTGTTCAGTTTTGGTCGAAGCTCACAGTTTACATGAGCAGGTGAAAAGGAACAACAAATCTTCTTATGCATGTGATAATGGAAGATAATGAGAGAATTTTACACTGACGCACAACGCAACTTAGCATTTTAAAGTTTGATTAAGGGCCGGCAAAAAGATTAAAACGTTTTCATGTAATACAGTACTTACCCGCTCATAAGAACCTAGAATTTAAGAACCTGTTAGCCTAAAAATATCAATTTAGACCCCCTTTACATAAGAACGACTTAGCCTAAAATTTGAAACAGGTTCTTATTTTAGAAAATGAACCTTAAAGATCTTCAGGAAAAGATAAAAGGCATGACTCTCAAAAGTACTGTAGTGAACTTGAACATGTATGTACTATAAAAATCTCTAAATTTGGTATATATACAGTACATACAGTACTGTCCAAAGGCCAGGCCGGTTTTGGCATTAAATTAATATACATGCCGCCCTTCTACCAGGCACTGGTATCATATCTTTCTTATAAAAATAAGAACCTGTCAGTAAGAACCTAAATAGCTTAAAACTCCACTAAGCACCATTTATATAAGAACCTGTTTAGGCTAACTTGGAAAAACCTAGGTTCTTATAAGCGGGTAAGTACTGTACCGATCAAACAGCTTCATTTGATCGTCAGGGAAAATGCTGAATAGTTAAAATAACCGGGGCAACCAACTGAGAAATGGTTAGGAAAAGTGGAAAACGACAGTAAAAGAAAAGCAACGAATTCTAGTCAGACGAGTCCTACAGGTTGCGAAGCGGACCTGTTGTTCGTAGAAAGACAAGAACATCCTTCCCCTTTCACTCAAGCGTTTTTAATCTCCATCATTTTCATAAAGAACATAAACATTAAGTATAAACTGAATTAATTAAATTAATAAGGCAGAATTAGCCCATTGTGAAAACAGAGCACTCGCGCTCTTTCGTACCGTGTCATTTTCTAAACTCTTTTATATCGCGCCGATAATGTCCGATATATAATGTCCGTTTATAGATTCTTTAGCTAAAACAGACTATGACGTCAATCGAGTTTTAATAGCGTAGCTCCATACTCATAGAACGATGCCCGTCAATTTTCATGGAAATGGCTAGAGGAATGTTTCGCGGGCGCGTACGACGTCGTGCATGGTTAGTTCGCGGGCGCGTACGAAGTCGCGCAGGGTTAGCTCGCGGACGCGTACGACGTCGCCAGGGAGCTCCGCTGTTAGGCTAAGCCTATCAATATATATTAGCTCTTAGCTTGAAGACAACACAAACCAATTAGGCAAGTCAGTTGAAAACGGACTAGAAACGAGTGAGGTTTTTCAGTTCAGGAACCGCGGAGAAGCGAAGAAAAGAGAGAATGAATTCCAGCCACACAAACTCTCCTGGCTGCGAGGCAGGCCTCATGTTGGGCGACAGGCTACAGCAGCCGTCCCCTTTTGTCCAAGCTCTTCTAATTTTCATCGTTATCATCGACATCCTCACCTTTCCTTTTACCGTTGTCCTGAACGCACTAGTTATGATCGCCGTCAAGACGAAATCCCGACTGAGAGCCCACAAATCGAACATTTTACTGGCGATGCTAGCTTCGACAGACATTGCAGTTGGAATCCTTTTACAACCAGTCTTCATCGCGGTGTTAGTAATGTTCTTACTTGACGAGCCGAAGGGATATTGTTTACTGCGAGTTTTCAGACTTGTAATCGGTGGCCTTGTTCATGCTTCGCTTTACCATCTGGCTTTAATAAGTGTGGAGCGTTACTTAGCCATGAAACACCCTTTCGCCTACACTAACCTCGTCACCGAAGCTCGTTTACTGGTTGCTTCTGCCTTTGCGTGGCTTCTGCCAGTATTTCTGCAAATGCCAATTCTCTTTAACCTGAATACTGTAGTGATGAGCGCCTTTAACACATTTACTGCTCTCTCTATTGTTGTCATTGCTTTTTGCCATGTTACAGTCTACTGTGAAATCCGCCGACACAAAAAGCAAATTGCAGTTCAGCAAGCTACACAAGAAGCTAGAGAACAATTTGAAAAAGATAAAAAGATCTTTAAACTAACTTCTATCATCTTAGGATTGCTATTATTGTGTTTTATACCTTTCGGGGTTTTTACAATTGTTGCATTTAGGTATCGGAGTAAAATAACTCTAGAAATAATGCATATATTTTTCTCTTTCGCTACCTCGATAATGTTATTGAACTCGTTGATCAATCCGATTATCTACTCGGTCAGAATGAGACAGTTTCGCGTCGCTTTTATTGAATTAGTATGTACAACTGTGAACATTGCCGAGGCTGAGGAATTTGAGATGCGATATTTCGGAGCGCCAAACGTTGTGGTCCGATTTGAGGCAGGGCAAGAACACGAAGGACAAGATCAACCAAACGTGGAGCAAGTAAATGTGAACAACAACGACACTCATAACGACGACGTCAGGATGCCACAGGACGAAAACTATGGCCTGAGACAACCGAACAACAACTCGCACACTACTACTAGTGACTGTAGTACATTGACTTCATAGCATTTAAAATACTTAGCAATATGATCAATTTGTAAAAATCAATTCGATGGATTTACAAAAAGGTTTAACATTGAATTTATTCATTGCCTCTGGTAAAAAATCCATAATTGTATGTTGAGTGGACAATGTCAAAATAAATCGATATTGATATCATTTCTGTTTTATATTTGGAAGCTTTTAGTTAGCAGCAGGACTGGAAAAAGAAGGGTTGACGGCCGCACAATCTCTACCAGTGTAAACATTTGAAAACTTTTTATATTTTTTTCTCAAACGAGACCAGTAAATCTCGTGTAAAATACTAGGGATCATGGCAGGCCTGCACGACTTTTACCTTATGCTTTTAAATGTCATTTACCTCCAGTCCTTTATATGTATACATTTAGTTACTTTGTTTTGTCAGGATTATAGTGATTTCCCGTGGTTTTGCGGGAAAGACATAAACGGCCAACAGATATTTTCAGATCCTGTCATGTCCGGTATTTCAGAGAGATATTAAAGTTAGAGAAATTCAAACCTTTCCTACATAAAAATCTACATGCCAATATTAATGGCGAAAACAACACAACAACCGCCAGGCAAAAAACCGGACGCTAAAATGAGGTCAAAATCTACAAGCGCAACACCACGGGAAACTACAACTGACAGACTTGACCTCTAGTCCGTTGCACGCGGCTTTTGAAAGGTTTTAAAACTCAGTCTACACTCTACATTCACTAAAATCCTCCTTAACAAACGGCTAAATGTAGAATACCCGTTCAAAACATATAGAAGAAGCAAATGGCATTAAAAACAAAAGGTAAGAGTCGTGCAGGCCTGCCACCCCCATTATACACTTTTAGCATCCTTTTCTTTTCCTTTTGCGGTTAGTGGGTTGCTTTTATGTTGATTTTTGTTGAAAGGGTTTAATCGGCATTTCTAGTTTTTCCCTCTGAAGTGACAGGATTGGAAATGATCATGCTGGGCCCAGCTATGTGTGCTGTGTGTTTGTCATTGCAGGAGCGTAACGGAAATTGATCTGTAGATACAAGGTTAGCAGAGAGAGTTTAAAGCTTCCTCAAAAAAAGCTCTGTAACTTGTAGACAGTTAAAATTTCAAAATCCACCAAATGTTTCAGTTCGATTCATTCGATAGATTCATTCAATTTGTAGATGCTATGTAAACGTTTTTTAAAAAAAGAATTGTCAACCAACTTTTTTCTGATTAATTTATTTATTATGAATTTGTAAATAGTTTATTTCTGTATTTTATTCATTATCTTATTCATTTAGGTAGTCTTGTAACTGAAAACTCTTGAAGGGAGTTGCAATAAAGTATGTATGTATGAATGTATTGGTTAACGCATGCAATATGTCTAAATTTAAACCCGGCCGGGAAATGTCTGAATAATTGCGTCGACGAAGGAGACGCTTCCTAATCTTGTCGGCTAGGCGGAACGAATCGAGAAAAGTGTCGGTACCAAATCTGCGCCATCTTGAAACGTCACAATAGTATCCAGCATTCCCAGTGCGTGGAAATCAGGCATCATCCTGGGGAGCTGGGGAGCTGGGGTTCCGAAATGTCACATGTGAATAATCTATTTGTCTTGATTTAGTTTCGGATATTTTCCCGATTTTGGAATCGTACGGCTCGATATTTCAATGCCTACTAAAAGTACGCAGTGGAAAAATTGGACGAAGGTTCTCCTCCGGACCAAGTAAGTAGTTGGGTCTCTTTGGAATCAAGCAAGAAGTTTTCGGATTTTCCTCGCTACCGTTCTGGTATGTTTTGAATGTTCTATCTTGATTTTACTGTGGTTCTCTGCCTGATTTGGGAAGCTTTCACCTAAATACCGACGTCGTTCTTCGCGATGTTCTACGGTACGGTGCAATTCGCTGTATGTCTTGTAGCAATAATTCACTGACCGGCCGCGCCAGGCGAACGCAGATTAACTTTACAGTGCTCGAAATTGCGCCTGTATCGGGCGCATTTGCGACTAAAGATTTCGCAGTTTTGTGGCTAAAATTTGTCTAGCTAATAAAGGAATTATATTCAACAGTCTTGTGTCTTACTTGCAACTGGTAGTTGTGATTCGGATGTAATTTTATCCGAAAAAAATCCTGCGAAATTCACGTTGAATGTTGCGTGACTTAAGAAGTTTATCACGGGAGCACTTTTTCAGGCTTTCTCAGAAATTTCTCATTTCCGGTTCCGGTATTAGTACATGTACTGAGGAGTATGATTTCAGAATCGAAGAAATAACCGAAATGAAATCAAGACAAATATACTATTTATATGTCGGAAAAATCTGAGACCTTTCGGAGTACACAGCATGGTAAGATTTTGCCCGATCCCACGGCGATAGCGTGAATTTGTTTGATGTCGGCCCGACGTTTGTGCCTGCGTGACATATCTCGCAACATAACCCTTTTAAGCAGTGGCTGAATTAATTCATGAAACTGAGGTACTAGGTCAAGACGAGGTGCCACGGGATAAGGAGACGCACTATAATCTATGATTACTACTAGTTTTAAAGTAATATCCCCTAATTTACAAAATTTGCAAAAAATCACCTGATGGAAGAGTGTTTTGATTGGAGAATTTTAGTGTTGACTGGGGAACCCTTTTAAAAGCCGCGTGCAACGGACTGAACGTCAACTGGGGTCTGTTTATAGTGATTTCCTGTGGTTTGCTCTTAAAGAATTCGACCTCTTTTTGCGTCTTTTTTTTTTTTCGCTTTTGCGGTTAGTCGGTTGCTTTCATGTTGATTATTCTAGTAAGGATTTCTAAACCTTTTCTTGTTTTTTTCTCTGAAGTGACGTGACAGGATGTTGGGTCTTGTTGTTTGTCGTTGCAAGAGCTTCACGGACATTGATCTGAAGAACCAATATGTTAGCAGAGAAAGAGATTTAGTTTCAAAAAAAGCTATCTAACTTGTAGAGAGTTGAAATTTTTCTCAGTCAAAGCTGTGTTTTAACATCATTCGTTCTGCTTTATATCTGCCAGCTCTTTGAGTCTAGAGCTCTATGTTGTCGGCAAGACCGTTATTTCGGTTCTCCTCTTGAACGACATCAGTTCCCGAGTTTGCATTTGTTACTACCTATAGAGCAACGCATCAGTATTTCTGGCGAGAACGGTACTCGTAAGTGACATCGAAAGTGATACGTTTTGATTGGTCCTTGCCAGTCATTCAGGTTGATGTGGAATCGAGCCGTTTGGTTCTCAAGTTATGCGTTGTCTTTTCTAAAAAACTGTAAAAGGTTTATATGTGAAATTTTGAGGCGTTGTAATAATGTCTTATGCTGAAATGTTTTATGTTTTATGAAAATATAATATTCTGTGTGTTTGTTCCTCTGGATGTCGAGGAAATGTGTTGAATGTATAAGTTGCTTGCATTTTGGAGAAGACTCCTGTTCAGTTCAATATTTGAGAACTACAGAACTGGCAGGAGTTAGCCGACAAACGAGAGTTTGTAATGGTGACTTATTATGATAATATCATTAGCACTAGTTTTTGCCGTTTATCCATTCGATTTTCCATACATAGCCTATACAGAGATATGTCACCCAATAGGGAAATTGGTTTTCTAGCTAAATTCATAAATAGCGTATGGGTATTTTTTACTTGACGCTGTCATAGACAGGGTGCATAGGTGCCCTTTCAAAAAGCCAGGAAATATTTTTCCCGACATTTTCTGCAGTCCTGGCATTTTCAAATCAAGCGTTACTTAACCTGACGAGACGAAATGATATCGTCATAAAAACGGCAGACAAAGGCGGTGAAGTTGTTGTATGGTCGCGCCCCTTATACATTGCCGAAGCAAACCGTCAACTATCTGATGACAGATTTCCGAACGTCTTGATCGTGACCCTATCAAGGAGCATCAACAACTTATAAAATCAACCGTCAACGAAATGATGCAAGCCAACGAACTCCTGCCATCAGCTAAGAATCTAGTTGTACAAACTCCAAGGACCTCTAGATTCTATCTCCTTCCGAAGATCCACAAGGAGAACAACCCTGGGACACCAATTGTCTCGGCATGTAGCTGCCCCACTGAAAATATTGCATCCTACTTGGACCAGATTATGTCTCCTCTAGTCCGTAATCTTAACACTTTCATTAAGGATACCAACCACGCGCTCCAGATCTTTAACGGTTTTCAATTCCACAACGCTGACGACGGCCAACGCTTCCTCTATACCATGGACATTAAATCTCTATACACCGTGATCTCACACCACAGTGGCCTGGAAGCGTTGACCTACTTTCTAGACAAACGCACCGTTCTCGATCTACCTAAAGCCACACTTACACGTCTTGCTGAACTTGTGCTTACCCTAAATGCCTTCACTTTCAATGGCGAATTTTACCATCAAACAGGGGGAGTCGCCATGGGCAGTAAGATGGGCCCTAACTATGCGTGCCTATTCGAGGGATATGTCGAAGACCAAATCATGCGACAATACACCGGCTTTGTTCCTAATAATAATAATATAACTTGATTTATCGAGGGTGGAATACATTAATTACTGGTCACCCAGTAGTTTTCAACTCCACAAGCGATACATTGATGATATCGTAGGGGTCGCGAATTGCAGCCGCGTTCAACTGGAAGAATACATTGATTTTGTTTCCAACTTTCACCCTGCACTTCAATTCACACATTCTATCTCTGAAACCGAACTGCCTTTCCTTGATATCAATTTACGCATTTCTGTCAATCACGAATCTTTACTTCTATCTACTACAAGCCCACAGATACCCACAGTTATCTTCACCACCAGTCATCACATCCTCGACACTGCAAAGAAAGCCTACCTCACAGTCAGCTCTTACGCCTTCGACGCCTCTGCTCTGACGACGCCGACTTTCTAGCAAGAGCACACGAAATGGCCTCTTTCTTTGAAAGGCGTGGTTACAATGCACACACTCTCCAACATGATCTTGAGGAAATCCGACATATCACACAGACCGACGCCCTCAAACGGAACACCTTGGCGGATGAAAAGGAGAGCAGGATCCCTTTGGTTCTTACTTACCATCCTCTGAACAACAGAATCAAACGGATTTTGCTCGACAACTTCAGCATCATATTGAACGACCCTGAAACCAAGGAAATATTCCTCAGCCACCAATGATCGCTTATCGCCGAGATCAAAACCTATGAAACGTCTTGGTCCACACGTCCGACACAAATCAAGCTACTTCGCCCGCAGGTTCTGCTCCTTGTCGACACCCCTGCTGCTGTATCTGTGACCACATCTCAAACGACACTACTCTACTGGCTCCAAAAGGCTCCTTCACCATCAGAGAGTCCTTTACCTGTCTGTCATCTGGCCTTATATACTGCATCTCCTGCCGTCGCTGCCCTGCCATTTACATCGGCGAAACTGGGCGCACTCTTAGGGAACAGTTTGGCCAACATCTCAGGAGTATTACCAAGAGTGCACCCGGTTTTCCAGTCGCAGAGCACTTCGGTTCCAATGGACACTCTGCGGATGACGTACAAGTTTGCGGCGTCAAGCTCTGCGGCGGAAACAAGCAAAGGAAACGGCAGGAGATGCGTCTTATTTTCCAAGTTGGTACCTGTCAACCGCGCGGCCTAAATTCTAACTTTCGTTTCTTCTGAAGGTCGCGCGCGCGCATGCAAGAGACAATCATTTTAAACTTTAGATGTCGTGGCGTAATTCTTAACGAACATATTTCCACTGAAGAAGAGCAAAGCCCGAAACGTTTGGAACTTATTCAAAAACTTTGGTACTTTAAAATAACATTTAAAAAAGTTTTTTCAAATCATTGCCGGTCAGGAGTCAAATGCTCGACCGGATTCAAATAAAAAACAGGAGTCTAACACAGTAGTCCCGCACCTCACTGAACGAGCATTCTGATTAATAGCTAACACGTTAATCTGTGTAGCAAGCGTAGCAGAGTATGTTATTGGTTGATTAGACAATGAACCCATTTCGTCATCAGGCGCGGGATCTGTTGAATCACGGAAAGCCCAGCACATTCAAGACGGAGTGACTGTACTATAGTTGGATGGTTGGAGCGAAAGCGAAGTTCGATTCGTTGGAGTGACTTTGGAATTTGACGGTGTTTATTTCGAACAGATTTTACTTCGGATGGTGTTTATTTCGAAAGTTGTTGACAGTGTGGGAATGTTTGTGACTGAGGAGACTTTCCTGTGGTACTGTTTATGTAATGTTTACTACATTCGCGTGCGTGTTGTATCGGCCTATACAATCACGAGGCGCAGCCGAGTGAATGTATAGTGCCGATACAACACGCACGCGAATGTAGTAAACAACTTGTGAAATTCACATTCAAATGTGAATTAGATACAACCACTAGTGAGTTGTATCTGGAATATAAATTAGATACAACCACTAGTGAGTTGTATCAAGATTGTATCTGGTATACAGGGTAACCATGTGATTGGAATGGCTCATTTCTATTTGTTAGTACACTTATGAATTATTAATGAATTTTACAATATACTTTACAAGCTGGTTCTAACTACCTTTAAAAGTCTGAGGATGAAATCCTAAAATGAGACCATTCAAATGAAAGCTCTTGAGCAGTACTTTCATTTGGTATTGTTACTCTTGGCATTGCCGAGTCAAGGATGACAAGGATTGCCCAAATGGCGTTTTCTCACTGGCGAAAAATGACTGATTTGTTGACACGCGATCACGTGATATGGTTCTTGAATTCAAGATGTCGGCAAAATATCTTCGTGTGTCGACTTGAGAGACCTTGAAAAGAAGAACAAAGAATTTAATACAGGGTACGAGTTTTGAAGGTCATGTAAGAAGTTTGGAAGGATAGTACCACTTAATATTATGTTTGCCATCTATTGCTTTGGGATTTTAATTCCGGCAAGTTTTGCGTTTTATACAACTTTGCCAGGTTGAGTCTGTGGCTGAAATCCTAAGTGTGATAATTCAAATGAAAGATCTTGAGCAGCACTTTCCTGTGGTACTGTTTATGTAATGTTTACTACATGAGCGGAAGTGTTGTATCGGCCTATACAATCACGAGGCGCAGCCGAGTGAATGTATAGTGCCGATACAACACGGACGCGAATGTAGTAAACAACTTGTGAAATTCACATTCACGTGTAAATTAGATACAACCACTCGTGAGTTGTATCAAGATTGTATCGGCCTATACAGGGTAATCATGTGACTGGAATGGCTCATTTCTATTTGTTCGTACCCTTATGAATTATTAATGAATTTTACAATATGTTATACAAGGTGTTTTTAACTTTTAAGTCTGTGAATGAAATCCTAAATTGTGACCATTCAAATGAAAACTATTGAGCAGTAATTTTCTGTGGTACTGTTTATTATGTTTTACAAGGTGTTTTTAACTTTTGAGTCTGTGAATGAAATCCTAAAGTGTGACCATTCAAACACTATTCAAATGAAAGCTATTGAGCACAGTACTTTGCTGTTTTATATCATGCAGTGTACAAGGTGGTTCTAACTTTTGAGTCTGAATGAAATCAGTCCTAAAGTGTGACCATTCAAATGAAAGCTACTGAGCAGTACTTTCCTGTGGTAGTGTTTATTATGCTGTACAAGGTGGTTCTAACTTTTGAGTCTGTGGATGAAACCCGGGGGGAGGGGGTACTCCCTAGGCTCGATTACCAGCCGCTGTTCGGCTGACTCTGTTCGGGAAGGACTCGTGAGACGAGAGATCGGCGGAAATCGAGCCTAGGTACTCCCCCAAAATACCTATACGGGTATGTGCCTAACGGGGTCGTGATTTTGGGACTCCTGATCTAGAACGAGGTATCCATTTTAGAGACGTTTCCTAGAATCAAACGCACGAAAGCTTCAGATT
Source organism: Dendrophyllia cribrosa (assembly GCA_024195265.1). NCBI lineage: Eukaryota > Metazoa > Cnidaria > Anthozoa > Scleractinia > Dendrophylliidae > Dendrophyllia > Dendrophyllia cribrosa. The sequence continues at coordinate 35,293,356 of JAJLRJ010000008.1, read as the reverse complement.
ATCAGCAGCCATTTTTTCTAGAACGGGGTATAAAAGTAAACTGCAGTAGACCGCAAACAATAATGCTGCTAATGATACGTAACCGGATCTACGAGAGACCTAACCAGCCAAAAAATGAATGAACAAAAACAATGAACTGCAAAGCTGATCTGACCACGTAAAAAAAAAATAATATGTTCAGATCCGGCTTTGTCCATGTACATTTCAATTTGCGAGACATCTTTGCGATACACTGTGGGCTCCTTGTTCCCCGAAACACGTGATGTGGCACGCGTGTTTCGGGTGACAAGTGAGTACATAGTATGGAACCTGATATTGTAAACGGGTCATTGTGCAGTCTATTTGCGCTGGCTTTCTTGCTGGCGACATTTAGATCGTTACACCGTGCTGATGAGTTGCAATAACAGCGAAACAATTGTCCACGGTTACGATCTTACTTTATCGGTTTCTATCGTGATGATGTCTCGCAAATTTTACTTTTTTATTATTTTTTTACGTGGTCAGATCAGCCTTGCAGTTCATTGTTTTTTATTAAAAATTGACCTATTTCTAGAACGGGGTATCATTTTGAGTGCAAATTCTTTCTAAAACGGGGTCCAAATTTGGAGACCAGGGCGGCACATACCCACCCAAAATATACCCGAGTACCGCCCCCCCCCCCCCCCCCCCCCCCCCCCCCCCCCCCCGCCCGGGGTGGATGAAATCCTACAGTGTAACCAGTCAAATGAAGGCTTTTCGGAGCAGAACCTTTAGTTGTTTCTCGAAAACGAAATTTGGGATCATTTAGACTGTTTCTTTTCAATTTAACTCAGGAGCCTACTACCTTCAAGTTTAATACAGTTACTTGATGACGAATTTTCAAAAATAGCGTGACCTGACTTCTTTTAAAATATTGAAAAGATAAGAGGTTAGACAAATAGGAAAATGACAACTACCAACATATCAATCAATATGTTATCAGTTTTTTTTCAAACGTTCCGCAATATACATATCACCGCCCGACAAACTTAAACTGCATACAGAGAAAGAGCGTCGGACGTGCAAACTTTTCACGGTAAGTCTGAATGTGTAAAACATTATCTTTATAACTAATAACAACATAGCTCAGCAAGAACACCTGAATGGCGATAAGCGCTGTCAGTAAACAGTTGCAATTCATAAATACAACTATCGCATATCCAGTTTGACCATAAATTCAAAAGTTTTTGCTGGATCTTACACTGTTTGTGGAAGGATCATGATGACATTTCTTGGCTTTACTAGCTATTACCAGTGTATTACAGTATATCATTGTATGTAGTAACTGCATTCTTATCCAAGCAACCGCGTTTTAACGTGTTTACATCGCGGCAGACTCGATCTATTGAGTGGGCGGCTTCATCTTCGTATGTCAAAGAAGTATTCCACGTATTATGGAGCATGGCTCATGGCTCATTTGCTATCAAAAAAGTAAGCTCAAGAAACAAGTGGTCTTAGTTTAATTCCGGTTTTACATTTATGCTTTTTTTTAATGTAAAAATAGAAACAATTGTAATAAATCACTTAATTTAGATGCCAATGTGTTTAGCACAAGGGTGCTCAACTAGTTGGAAACACCGTGTAAAAGCTTGTAAATAGGAGAAACTAACATTATCAACTGAACATAAACCGTGACCGTGCTGTTGATCCATCTAGTGATCACGGAAGAGGACTCGAACTTGCGACCTCGGCCACAGATTGCAAGTCCAGCACCCTAACCACGATGTCATGCCACCTCCCATTCCTTACAATCCTTTGAAAATATTTACAATCCTTTGGCAAGATTTACAATCCTTTGGCGTGAAACATTTACAAATTTTCGTGACTATGATAATTACCGGAAACCATTAAACTGCGACACATCTATAATACCACGTACACTGTACTTCTGCTTTCAACATCCTGTCCTGCAGACAGGAAAATCTAAGAGACTGAATATGTAAATGAAAACACCGAACTTATTTTGGCTTCTTTATACTCGTAAATATTTATTTCTTTTTTCATATGAAAGAAACATTCTGTCAGGAAGCCAGTTTCTGAACATCCAAAAGAATCAGCATTCTAAGTTAAAAAATAGTATCTTAAAGAGTGTTGTGTCAGAATGATTTCAGGGGGAGATAACACATCGATTATTAATTAAAACACTGTCAGGCCTTTCTACACCAAAATGACAGTCTCAGGAAGAGTGAACCATATTTTAACCCTTACTCTCAGAGTACATTACGAAGACATGTATTGTGGTTCTAACAAAAGAGGCCTATACTTTCAGCAGTACTTTTGCAAGGCCCCATTTATGAAGTTTGGAATTTTTCTTGAATTCAGGGTTAAGGCGGGGGTACACGTGAATTTTAATGAAATGTTAAGAGATTTAAAGAAGGGATAGAAGAAAGAAAATGATTTTTTGAACACCAGCAGACAGTTGATGCCCACGCCAGAGCACCCCAGGTTGCTAGTGGACTAACTTGGTGTCCGTCTATTAATTATCAACTACAAATTCTAATTTTAAAACTTCACTTAATCTTCAATGTTCAATATTTTTTATTTCTCTTAATTTCACAAATCTTTTGAGAAAAACTATTTCCTCCCAAACATACCCAAAAATCGCCCAAACATTTACAAAACGCTCCATGACATAGATTCATGAGATGAGCAGAGAGTTTTTGGATTGCTTGAAACGTGAATGAGATATTTCCATTATTAAAAGCCATGTCAAGTGGCGGAAAAATGGCGTTCAGGTGGACCCACGCCTTAATGGCAAGCGCCTGCTTATATGACGTTGAACTTACCCAATATCCCGCCTTGGATCAGAATTGTTGTCGATTTATTTTTACTTATTTCAGGTAGCACCTAGCCAAACATTCACTTCGTTACTAATTTTTTCTTATTTTAGCAGACTTCCTTCCTCTTATCTGTAAACAGGAAAACGTTTCCGCTTAGAAATGCCGACAAATATAATAATTATCAAGAATGATTCATCTTTCATTCCTGAAAACGGAAAATCGAAGATTCGCTATCAACCACATGTAGTAGAAATCTATAAACTATAATTACGAAGAAACACTTTCTTTTTCAAAAAACATAATTTAGCCTGGAGCGAATTAACCCTTAGGAAAAAAAACTCAACTAATGTGGCCCTATTAAATAGGCACAGTTCTAATTTGCATGTAACATCGTCAATAAAAGTAATCTACAATTTCAAAAGGAAACACTGAAGTAAGATTTCCTTAGCTTTGTGATTAAAAGCTTTAATTTGCATCAATTATTTAACTATTCTATTATTCGATTTATTCTATTAAGCTTAAAATTTTAATGTTAAGATAGAGACGTGATGTCTCGCGCGTTACGTGCTTTCTCGTGTTCTTTTGACTTTTTTTATTTTTGAATAAAAAAACACGTTTCTGTGTTACATGTAGCTTCACAAGTTCCGTTTTACTTCCCAAAACACCTTTATCCGAGCAATTTCGTTTGACTGTCCAGCATACATACCTAAAATTGCGGAAAATGAGTAAATTCTACTGAAAGGTATGTTTAAAATCCAAAATCCAAGACATGAAAATCTCAAATTTCAGACAATAAGACAAATAGGGTAAAATGCAAAAGGGGGTGGGGTGGGGGAGGGGGGGAAGGGAGGGGGGGAGGGGGAAGGGGGGGGGGGGGGCAGGGGGGAAGGGAGGGGGAAGGGGGGGGGGGAGGGGGGGCGTGACTACAGGGTTGTAAATGTTACAGAGTGTAACAAAATGTCGGCCCTTACTTGCGGTGAGAAGAGGACGGGGCGAGCCCGCTGGGTACCACCGGTCACGGTAACGTTTCGTGTACGTAAGTGACACTTTCTTGAAATAAATTATAGAAATAACGCTCCTGTTTCATACGTGATTCCGTAAAATGCCGCTTATAAACCCTGGGCTTATACAACTTCGTAAGGGTTTTTTTGGCTGTCAAGCAAAACATATTGTGATAAATAAACGTTGTTTAAGTTAATTTAGTGCAAATTTGTGTAAAGAATTGCTGCCAAGGAACTGTGGTTTGCTTATATATTAATAGGATCGGGAGGGGGTAACCGGAATAATGTTTTGTTACCAAAACGATGGGCCTATAACCGGGGAGGGTGGCTTACAAGCGGGGGGAGGAGGACTTATAACCGGAATTTTATGGTATTTCAAACACGAGGAAGAAATGTTTCATCATTGTCAAGAATGGTGTATAAAAGGACGTCGAGGCGGAGTCTCCCGTATAAATCTTTGTTGTATGTCCCCGCTCCCCGGGAAATTTCAACGCATTGTCTTTACCTGCCGTTGTAACAATAGATCGTGGGTTCGAATTACCATAATCAGCATAGATTATAGCTTTAACAAGTGCACTCGCGTTTCAATGCTCCGGTCGCCTTCAATTGCAAAATCCGTGATATTTTCTTTCCAAGAATTCAAATCGGACATAGACATGGGCTGACTCTGACGAGAGGTAAACTAATGAAAGTCGCAGAAGTTTTAGAAAGCCTAAGCTAGAGAAGATAGAAAGCTAGAGTTTAAATTCTCGCATAAACAATTTTACTCCTTTTCAAACTTATGCTGTGTTTTCAATAGGGCGAACATGTTAAGGGGTCTGATCACGAATGAAACATGATTCACTGATAAAAGTGTTTACAAGGCGGCGCATTGCGCAAATCATAGTCGAAAGATATTTATTCTGTGCATGATTGAAACTACTCCACGAGGTAGTTTCGATCTAAGCCAGACGAGACACGCCTCCTTGTTAAACATTGCATTGCCTTCGTTCCCGAAGAACTTGAGAAGTGAGATTAAACCACAAAACATGTAACAGCAAGTTCGAGCTCTATTTTTTCGGTTCATGTGTAATTATAACGATTTCATGCGAGTTTATCCCTGCTTTATAAAACAGCATAAATTATAGAACCAGGTGTGAAACGTGCTTTGAAATTAGCAAGCATGTTTACCGGGAACGTGTTTCGTTGAAACATGTTTGTTCTTAACATGTTTTGGTGCTCATGTATGTGGACACAGCATAAGACCTCTACCAAATGGGTTTGCTTATGAAATATTTTTAATAATAACTGTATTATATCAAACACAAGGAAGAGAGTGTTATCACGAAACACCGAGAAAAGACGCTAAGGTTTTTTTAAACCGACTTCAAGGTGTTCGGGAACCTGATGAAACCGACTCTCTTTCGAGTGTTTGATATAGCTTTTAGAAGTGATCATTAAGTACAGAGAAAACGATGGAATAAAATGCGAAAGAATAAAATCGCCAAAATCTTTGCAAATTATAAATTACATATTTAAATATTCATGCCATACAAGAACAGTAGGGTTAATTTATTTTCCTGAGGTAAACCAACTTATTTTCCACATGGCTCGGTTTCCTTTGTTCTCGCAGGGGATTATATCGAATATTCCCCGCCAATAATAACTGTCTGAAAAGCTGGTGGCGGCTTTTGATTGTAACAGGGGAGTGCGGGGCTGAGTTATTCCCCTGCAGTTATTCCCCTCCAGTTATTCCCCTCCAGTTATTCCCCTCGACTTATTCCCCTTATAATAGAATAACAGAAACGGGAAGACAAAATAGGGCATAACAAGGAAAACACTCTAGCATCGGTCAATATTTTTTGTTTACATAAAAAGACAACTTCATCAATCTTATTCCTACGTAATTAACTTGCCGGTCGCGACCAAAAAGCGAAATGTTAATAACATTATTCAATGGTATCGTACCTTGATTCAGGTTTCGGGTCTTCAATAATATATGACGCCTCGTTTACGCTTCAACCTGAATATGTTTCCGCCGGTTTTCCTTGAAAAACACACCGCAACCACTCCATTGATCTTCGAAAGATGAAGGCGGACAGTTGGGCCATGGCGAGACCACGAGTACTGTTCATACATTTTCTTTTCTCTTTCCCTCCTTCTACTCATAACGAAGCAACGTGCTCAATGCAAATTTGGCAAAAGCAAAACATGTTTACCGTCTCGCTTCGTAATGTGCCGTGATCCCAATGCGGCCTTGCGGAATCATGCTTTTTTTCATTTCATTTCGATTGCATTTGAATTGAACGGAATGTAATTCTCCGAAAAATTAATAGTTTCTTTGTTTTAGAAAACCTCACCAATGTGTAAAATAAGCATTTTATCGGCCTTTCACTCGGGGATATCAGATTTATTCACCTCTGGTTCCGCCCTCGGGCTGCGCCCTCGGGTGGAACCAGAGGTGAATAAATCTGATATCCCCTCGTTTCAGGCCGATAACCCTTACTTAGGGCTCAAATGTGAAGTTTTGCCCACAGGGAGTTGTCAACTTCACGTCGTATTGATCTTATTTGCTTCGAGGTCTGATTGGTTCTTTGGCCATTGGATTGTCTGCGTCTGTTGTGATTGGCCAGAGTAATTACTTTGGTTTTGGTTTTACGACACTCAAGTTAGCTTTAATAAGGTTTTGCGTAATTGGATTTAGTTCAGGTTTTGTTGTTTGTCTCAATCAAATAACCTCAGATGTCCGGGCACGTGATATATGAAAATTTATTTTGAACAACTGACTTAATAAGGTAAATTGGCCACCGAAAAAGATTAAAAAGAGACTTTTCGAGCGCTAGCCCTTTCGGATTCGCTCTGACGAAGGGCAAGCGCTCGAAACGTAAGCTTTTTAAATCTTTTTACTATGGCTTATTGACCTTATGATTAATTTTCATGTTTTATTCCCCCATCGATGCAGCACTGCAGTTTCATTAGAAATTAACCCCTCCATTCATTTGTCTGTTATATAATTATCGGTAAAAATGTGCATTAATTACAACATTTACTCCCTGCTCTGACATGAAATTAAAATAAAATGGTAATATACAGCTGTTTCGAGAAAGGTTGTCGGAAAAAGCGCAAAAGTGCACGCGACAATCCCGAAAAATAATATGGGATATGATCAATGAATTTTAATAAGTCAAATAAATACATGAAACCCGCGATGCCTCGTCCGTACAGGGACGATCTTAGATGGCGGGACATTGGGATAAATGAGTTTTTAGGATATAGCGTGGATGACTACCCACAATACCTTTCTGGATTGTCGCGTGCACTTTTACGCTTTTTTCCGACAACCTTTCTCGAAACAGCTGTAGACAAAGGCGTCAAAGTATTTTCCGGTTACTGCTTGTATAAGGACATCATTTATTTGAGCTATTTTGAAAAAAATAGCTCATTAGCAGGCGCAAAGGTTGGTTTGTGATGTTTGTATGTTAGTATGTTTGTTTGTTTGTATGTATGTCTTGGGTTATGTCACACCAATCAGATTGCCTCTAGTATGTACACCGTGTACTATGTCAGCCAATCAAATTCTCGCTTCTAAAATGGTATTACTGAAGGTCAAAGAAGGGCACTTGACATGAATTGAAAATCAGCCATCTTGAATCTTCGCGATTGTTGCCTCAAACACTAAAAGTGTAAAGTTTTGAAGATTTGTTGGTTGGGAACTGTGCTCTAATCCCGACTGGCTTGCTAACATGGCAATAGGCAAGGGCATTTATTCGGAAATACCGCCTAAAATGTGCTCTATGCATGAATTGTACAATTAATGGTCTGCGAGGGATGAGACGTCCAAAAAATATGGACTGCGGTTACGTTTATAGACTTTATAGGTGAGCTTGTACTGAAGTAAGAAAGTATAGCTTTATTGCAAAAACGGCAAGCGGATTTCAAATAATGTGATGTGGAACATGAATTGTATGTTTCAAACCTGGGTTTCAAGCGATTACTATTTGAAATTGTATCTTTTTTTGTCAGTCACGTTGTCTGCCCGTGAAAATGTTGAACTTTGTCCTTATAGAAACTTGTCCGGGATGCATGGAGTTCAACAAAGAAAACGTAATGCAATTAATATATAATTTACAGTATTTAAAACGTTTATCTTTCTTTGAATGCCCCAAGCGATTACTCCAAGCGAGTAGCGACTGTATTTTGTATGAGCAGTCACGTTGTGTGCACGTGCAAATGTTGAACTTTGTCCTTATAGAAACTGGTACGTGATAGAATTCAACGTGTTTTCGAGAAAACGTTAATTCTTATGGTGCGTTAAAAAAACGCCTGTTTAAAAAACTATTAGTTGCAAAATTCATTTTGGATGCGCTAAGTTTCTGATTTAAGACTTTTCTGGTCGACATTACAGGAAAAGATGTTTGGTTCCAAATGTTAACCTCAACAATGTTCGTGTAACTAATTCTATATTCAAGCTTGTGGTTTTGAGTTGAAAACAATTTAATCTAATTAGTTTCTGTTTCTATTTGCACGACTTTTTTGTGGAAAATAAAAACAGTTGTTTAAATACTATTAGTTGCAATTTACAAGGAGACTACCAATATTCATTTTACATGCGTTTAGTTTCTGTTAAAGACTTTTCTGGTTGACATGACAGAAACAGGTGGTTCAAAGAATTTTCGTGTCACTAATTTAATTAGCTTGTGGTTTGGAGTTGAAAACAATTTAATTTAAGCGTCTTCCAGGCCAAAGGGAACCATTTCCACGTTTCTTTTGTGAATAATAAAAGCAACTTTTTAAAAAAAGACCAGATACAAATTTTCAGGAAATAATAATCCTTCAATTTGGATGCATCAAATTTCTGTGCAGGACTTTTCTGGTTGACATTTAATACACTGATTACTGAAACAAGTTGCTCATTTCACTGGGGCCTTAGTTTCGTCATAAAATAACTCCGAAAAAGCTAGCCAAAACTTCCCACCTATTTTCATACCCTAACCCTTTAGGCTAGAATACAAAAGCAAACTTTGCATTTTTCCACCTAAATAGAGTTTTGGTCCCAGAGGGTCCGTTTCTCGAAAATCCAGACAACGTTTCGGGCCCGCAACTCATATTAAAATCAGAATCTATAAAATGGTGATGCATTTTTTAGCCCTCAAACCAGCTCGACTTGTTTTGCCAATTTAGAATTTTATTGCTTAACTTTCAAAATCAACAAAATTTTAATATTAATTTAATGAATACATTGTGCACATAAGATAGCTTTCGGGACTTTCGAGAAACGGGACGCAGTTCGTGATCTCCGTATTTTCTTTTGGGTAGGGGGCGGGCCGGAGGATTTGAAAACGTATATCTGCAAGCGGTTATTTGTGCTAGTTTTCTTCTGCTGTTTTGTTGCTTTCACCATTTCATATTATTTAGGGAATTTTCAAAATAGCTCATGCACGCAATGCGTGCCTATCTTTTACCAAGCTGACACACAAATGTTTTCTTTTATTTGCACTTTATACAGGTGTGTCCCTTTATGCACACTGATACTCTCATTTCGTGGTCTCTCTGTACAACTTTGGCTTTCATATAGTAAATTCCATCTTAGGTAAGTAGGGTTTTTTCAAACCCGATTCGTTGTTAAGAATACAGTTATTCTGTTAGATAGACCTTTCAATCCGTTTTAATGCCTTGATAGGCATATAATGGATATAACAATAGAACAAAACACTTTTAAAAGGGCTATATAAATAGATAGCTGACAGCACGATGTTTTAACAATTTCATTTCATTTTCAACAACAACCGCTTGGCTTGTTGAATTTATTTCTCTTCTTATATGATCACGACAGGAATTTACACAACCGAGCCAAGAAGAGATAAAATGAACTTAACAAATCTGACCAATCAGACCGTAGAGTCGATGTTATCAGAGCCGTATGGACTGCGAGTCTTAAGGCTGGTGTTATTCTCCGTGATCATCTTGACGAGTTTAATCGGTAACGCTTTGGTTTTGAAAGCCGTGGTTGAGCTGCCCACCCGTTACAAGGCATTTACGTATTATTTGGTGGCAAACTTGGCTGTTGCGGAGATCATCAGCTCGCTATGTCAGCCTTTTCTAATGACCTACCAAGAGAAATACAGTTGGATATTTGGTGAATTCGCCTGTAAGCTGGTGATTCCGCTTCAAGTCTTAGCTGTTATTGTGGTCACACTCAACTTGGCAGCCATTGCTGTATATCGCTATCGAGCCATAACCATTACTCCACTTAGAAAGAAAATGACAAGCGTCGTTATGGCGACAGTTATTGGCGGAATGTGGCTGCTAGCGCTAGCAGTGTCGCTTCCTTTGTTTGTTACACGAACTCTGCTTTTACGCCCATCGGGACAAAAAGTGTGCCTGTCAAAATTCCCGGGTTACCGGACATACACCATTATCAGGTTCACACTGAGTTTCTTATTTCCCTATTTAGTAATGACGTGGTCTTACGGCGCTGTCACACTGAAACTCAAACGTCATATCCATAACAACGTCGTAGAATCTCCGGAGCTTCCGACGAACTCCGAGGACCGTCGAGAGGTGTATAATCTTCGACAAAATAAATCTGAAAGGCAACTACAACTGGAGTCCAACAAACAACCAAGAGGAAGCAAAACCGGCATGGAACTAGAATTCGACTTATTAAGAATGATCTATGTGATAATCATATCATTTGTGGTTTGTTATATTCCATACCAGGCATTGTTTCTGTGGGAATACTCCATAGATGGAGACGGCGGTTGGCGCTTTCCTTTTCAGGACGTTTTGCGCAAGTATTTTTATATTCTGACGTGTTTACCAGGTGCAATACATCCTCTGTGTTACGGCACAATGAACAGATTCTTTGCGAGAGCTTTCTCCAGGATTGTGATGTGTAGGCGTTGAGGCGATACACATCTGACGTACGCTCAGTTGTACCACGTGATATCTTATGTTTAGTAGGATAAAGTAGTTTTCAAATAAGTGTCGAAGGGGATTACCTTTCGCTGTGGTTTGTATACAGTGTTTTCACTCACGTGGTCTGCAGCTATGCTAATTTATTTGAACAAAACAAAGCGTTTGCATTAGAAAAGAGTTCAATCCCCACAGGATTAGCTTGGGACACCAATATGGCCGCCGTTTTATTGTTTTGGGACACCAACATGGCCGCCGTGACGTCATGTGAAAACACTCCATTACTTTAAGCTTTGTTACTTTCTCAGCCAATCGGATGTAAAACCAAAACCAATCACTCGCACGCTATTTCCCGCGTTCGGCGCCCGAGGAATGAATTTGCTTTGATTTCTGATTGGCTCACTGAATTGTCCACATCTATTGTAATTGGTTGACGCTGTACACATTTGACGTAGACAGCGGACACTAAGCGTTGCCTGACTCGTCCCCAATCGTCTCTCAATTAACGAGAGGAGCGCAAGGTGTGATGGGAAGGAGGAAAGAAGAGAGACGACTGGCAGATCCTGTTTTCAAGATGGCGGACGAAATAATGGCCGACGGTGGTGAAATTCTAAATTTGGAAAATAGGCCGTTCCATCGGGCCTTTTTGAGTCGGAAGTTACCTTGCCCTCATATTCTATGTAGAGCCGAGCTCGGTTGAGCATTTTATGAGAAAACAGGGCTGGATAAAAATGATGAATAATTCGAACAAGAAGCGTGGCGATCGGCGAGACCAAAAATCACGTACAGTGGCTATCCACTCATCGCCTGACCGAGGTTTGTAGCTTCTATTGTTATCTTAATCCGCATTTTCACGCTACATATTGGACATTTTGAATAATTTATAAGCTTAAACTTTATGATTTGCATATGTTGCAATCTGAACAAGTAGTGTTATAATATTTTTAATATCAGTTCGTTTCTTTAATATATACTCAGGGCTACGAATGTTTAACGGTTGCGGGATGTGCTGGCCTTGAAATGGTCGCTAAAGATACAATGGAGTGTGCATGCCTTCGCGTCCTTTCAGCTCACACCAGAACATACATACATAGTATGGTTATGAAAGAAAGAAGACAACGCTACACAGTTGTACGGGATGTCGGGGGAGAGAAGTAAAGCACATGAAAATAACTGCCATCGAAGCCAAAAGGATGGACTTAATAATAAGGAACTCGAAGATAGTAAATGTAGTTATTTTTTTAGAGATTCATCTTTCTCAAAGAAAGCAAATCAACTCTACAGTATGTCATGTTATTTTATTTTTCATTAAATACAAGCTAATACAAGACTGATTTCTGTAAACTGTTTAGTATTTCATGTTGCCTTGTACACTGCTTTGATGGTTGTATGTCCCTCATCTGCCTGAAAAAAGCTTTTAAAATACAAAACCATGTCAACATTGCTATTTTGTCCTCCAGATGTTGAAATCTTTTTAAATATAAAGGCAAACCCTTTATATTTTTCTCTCTGTCAAATATTTTGTTTTTGTTTTGATTCTCTTTACCCTATGTCTTTGCCCTCTTGTTTTGCGGTTTTGGGGCTTATTCATATAGATCGTTTTCACTCACGTGACAAAATTCTTGACAACCGTTGCTACGCCGCCATATTGGTGGACCAAAGTGTAAACAAACCCGAGTCGCGTCCTCTTAATTATACGGGTGCTGTAATCAATTGTTCGATGTGGAAGCAAAAGCGGTCGAGATAGGGGTATTTATTTCACTTGAGTACGTTCTCAGTTATGAATCAAAGTAAAGAAACCGACAAATTGCCGCAAGAGAGGCGATCGCGATGGATTTCTGCTATTAGTCGGGCAGAATCCTTACGGACGAGTTTTGAACGATAGTGTGCACGTGTAAGCCAGATATTTTGTTTCAATTTTCTGGACAAGCGGCTATAACAGGGATAGATATAATGTTGACTGGGTTTCATTAATACTCGGGAACGACACAAAAAAGAACAGGATAAAAGAAACGTCGAACAAACGTCGCAGCGAGAAGAGAGAGAGGAATCAAAAGGAACAAAAAAAGCCAAAGCGATTATAGCCGAAAAAATGTCAGCAAAGAAACGCGAACTAAACCCGGGGGGCAAATGTCTGATATTGTGTTCGAGAACGAATCTCCAAAAGCTAAAACTAAGCCCCCAAGGATATTTCATGTCTTGCCCTACTGAAATATTTCATACGGTTTCGCCTTTTCTTTTACGCAAATTCGACCAAAACATTCTCGGCTGTTGTTTGCGCTCGTGCGATTTCCGTTTTTATGGCTTCGATACACAGACCTAAAACTCCCTGATGAAGTCTACGATAGTTAAACGAAATATGTAGGAGAAATAAATAACTTTTTCAGCTTATAGTTCGCAATTGCTGCCCACTAGTCTCTCTTTCAAACTGATCGTTAAAAATTCTCCACTCGCATGTACACAACTTGTGTACATGACTGAGTTTATCACTGAGCCGGGGTGTTGTCTGGGTCAGTTCCAAACAAACACTCGCCATATAATATGAAAAGGATTATGTTTGCCCAGCCTTACAACCAAGGCAATGAGCAGACGAAACTGTCCCTTCTCTTTCCGTGTTGATTAAAATTGAGATTTTGAGTCATCGCTGGAAATGTCTCACCTTCGCTAAATAAACTTGTCCGTAGCAATGATTTGGCTTAGTAGTACGCTAACTATAAATACGGACACTGTTTTATTATAAGCTCCTAGTGTAGGCATCGGAAAGTGTTTTAAACTGCTAGTGGGTGTAAAGGCTGTTACAATGATTCAACTGTTTGAATATGAGACAAGCAGTCCGGTTCGAATAAATGTCGACATGGGATGGATTTCTAATTGCCGAGATTTTCTCCAAATAACACTGCTTAACTCGCAATTTCAACTTCTTAGCATATTCCGAAATGGGAAAGAACAAGTCAAATAAAGATTTTCCCCAGACTTTGCTTCACATCCCGAAGTATTCATTTCTAAAATGCGACAACTATAGATATGACTTGCATTGCACGCAATTGAAAGTGGTCCACCAATATGGCGTCGGATCTGTCGTGACGTCACGTGAAAACGATCTATACTGGTTAAACAAAATCACAGTTTTTCACTGCAGACACCCTCGATGCAACACTGAACTGTACTTCATATATTATCTTGTACACTGCTTTTCTGTACTGGGTTGTACATGTATGTCCCTCATCTGCCTGAAAAAGTTTTTTCTAGTCAACATTACTATTTTGCCTTCCAGATGTTATATACTGTAACTATTATAAGGACAAACCCTATATTATTTTTTCACATATTTTGTTTTTGTTTTGTTTTCTTAACCTTATGCCCTTGCCCCTACCCTCTTATTTTGTGGTTACTCTCTTATACCATACTTACTGCAATAAGTGCCCTGGGTGCTTATTTCATTTTGGGACCTTGAGGTTGGGTGCTCACCATATTCAAGGTGGGTGGTCATTTGAGGGTTGGTGCTTATTATTTTTTCAACATTTTCAGAAAATGAGAACATTTTTACAGAATTCAAAACAAAGGATAACAAGTATATTTCGCTTCAACCAAATAAAACAATAAAACAAAACTCAGACTCAAACATGAATAAGGCATAAACAGTATAAACAGTTCATTAAAAATCTGAGCTTTGAACAGTCAGTCAAGGAATTAAAAGCCAATTTCGGGAACAGAATTGATGCCCCTCTTACTTCAAGATGGACTAGTACAAAAATGTTTTTGAGGTGTGGGTGGGGAGGGTGTACGTGGGCGCTTAATTTTTTTGGCTTTCAGAGTGGGCACTTAAATCGAGGTGGGCACTTATTTGGGGTGGGCGATTATTTGAAGGTAGGCACTTTATTGAATAAGTAAAGTATACAAATTCAACAAAAATATTAATTAAACAAAGTTTTGGTATCCTGACTGCAATACAAGCAACCTAGGTGCCGTACCCTATGCCCTTGTCCCCTACCCACTTGTTTTGTGGTTTTTAAATCTGCCTGGCTCTCTGATATACAGATCAAACAAATTAAATGTAATAAAAAGTTTTGATGTCCAGACGGCATTACAGACACCCTCAATCAATGCAACATAAAACACATTGCTAATCCACATAACTATTTTGCCCTCCAGTTGTTATAAAATTTCATATACAAGAACAAACCCTTACCCCACATATATTTTTTTCTCTCTGCCTTCATGTTTTTGTTTTTGTCACCTTATGCCCTTGCCCACTACCCTCTCATTTTGTGGTTTTCAAATCTACCCGACTCTCTTATATAGAAATTAAGCAAAATGATATTAAGACACAGTTTCAATATCCAGACAGCAATACAGACCCCTTCAATTTTCAAGGCAAACCCTGTATAGCTTTCCTCTGCCTTCACATATTTTGTTTTCTTCACATTATGCCCTTGTCCCTAGGCTCTCTCATATACAAATTAAAAATATGATATACAGTCCAACCTCTATTTTAAAAGCAGCCCTCTATTTAGCGGTCACCCTCTATTAAGCGGTCACTTAACAAATCCCTGGAATTAAATCACTCCTCGTATTTACTGTAAACTTGACCTCTTTTAAGCAGTCACCTCTAAGCGGTCAGTTGGCTATTCCCCAAAGGTGACCACTTAATAGAGGTTTGACTGTATATTTGAACATAGTTTTGGTATCCTGACAACAATAAACACCCTCAATGCAACACCCTATGCCCTTGCCCCTGCCCTCTTGTTTTGTGTTTTTTTTTAAATCTACCAGACTCTCTCGTGTACAAATTAAAGTAAACAAAATGATATATATTTCAACACAGTTTTGGTATCCTGACAACAATACAGATACCCTCAATGCAACATCCTATGCCCTTGCCCCTGCCCTCTTGTTTTGTGGTTTTTAAATCTACCAGTGACTCTCTAATATACAAAATAAACAAATTATATTTGAACACAGTTTTGGTATCCCCCTATGCCTTGCCACTGCCCTCTTGTTTTGTGGTTTTGAAATCTACCTGGATCTTTTATATACAGCTTAAACAAAATGATATTAAAACATAGTTTTGGTATATCCTGACAACAATACAGACACCCTTATGCAACACCCTATGCCCTTGCCCCCTACTCTCTTGTTTTGCAATTTTTAAATCATCCCGACTCTCTTATATACAGGTTAAAAAATATGTTATTAAAACAACCGGACAGCAATATAGACTAATACAGACATGCACAACGCAGCACTCATCTACAGAAAATACATGGCATGTACGCCTTAAACTCAATGCTTTTCAATCGTGAAAATATATATTGTGTTAAAGTCTTACTATAAAATAAGAAGGATGAGGATTTTTGTCACTTCCACCGGCTCCGCCGGACGCCACTTTTTGGAAATCCAAAAGGCTACTTGAAGAAAAAGCTTCTCTTAACTTCCAACACCGCAGAAATTACACTGATCTACTCGTATTACAATTCTTCACATGTACAAGTACGAAAAAACGCCAGAAAAAGCCAATACCAACTTTTCGACTGCTTTGCCAACTTTTCGACACACGATTTGCAAGTCGTTTCTCCCTTCTCCCTTCTTCCTTCCCGTCATCCCCTTCGTTAAAGAGCCCGTTCTAGTCTTCCACGCCAAATACTAATAATGAGAGACGACTCAGGGACGAGTCAGAAGCTTTGCCGTTTGTTACCTTATGTTAAGTAGGATAGAGCAATTTTCAAATAGAATAATTCGCGTTTGCTTTGGTTTTGCATAACTTTGTTGTGATGAAAAACTCATGCCACTTTCTCAACCATGGATGGGAATTTATGTTGATATCAATTTGTGATTGGCGTTGTCTTTGTGTTCTCGTTAGTTTTGGAGAAATGTTTATAAAACGTGCTCAAATTCAGTCGTAAAGATACATTATGTAAACACTGAAACAAGACAAAATTTATAGTTTTAACTTCACGCGCGACGCCTTACGCAAAGATGTCTGTGTATGTTTTGCAATTTTCATTTTTGAAATCAGTTTCTCGGGAAATTTTCGATACACAACTGATGTATTTTATTCGAAAATTAGTCTTACAAGTTATTCTAGACCGAGAATACGTTTTTGTGCACTCTAACAGACGGTCGCGTAATTCTGTTTTTGGGATAAGCTAACATTAAAAAATTTCATTGCTTTTAAAAGTAGTCTTTTCAAATGTAACGGAAAGAAGTCACGGTTTGGGAAATAAAAGACGAGTGTGTATTTGATCGGGAATCAATAAATTAAATATTCAAAGCGAGTGCACTCTTTTTTATATATACGTAATACTGTTTTCAAGAATTGCTAAAATTGAAAAATAGCCCAGTCGTTTACTGATTTCATTGCTTTTAAAAGTAGTCTTCAAATGTAACAGAAAAAAGTCACGGTTTGGGAAATATTAGACAAGTGTGGACTTGATCGGGAATCGATAAATTAAATATTCACAGCGAGTACAGAAAACGTGTCTTAGCGTGTTCTTTAGTGTGTCACGCAAATTTGGTTGAGGGGGAAGGGGTGCGTGATCCATTTAAAATAAACCGTAAAACTTTCTTACGCAAGCGCATGAGTATAGGCTACCAGTGTAGCCTCTTGTTAACTTCGAGTTTTGATTGGTTCAATGTATTGTCTATATCTACTGTGACTGGCTAGAGTTACAACTTTGTGTTTTTTTTTTTCTTTTACGACACTCAATATACTTAAAAACCGCTCTGTTAATACGCAAACGATCACGGATACGCTCAGTCTAACTACTTCTTACTGTAGCTCACACTCTTCTATAGTAACTTATAGAAACTCTGCTTATTTTAAAACACAGACAACTTTGCAATGCAGACACTTGTGTATTGTCTGTGCCTTTGGCCTGCCGTATGCAAATGTATGTTCGACTTCGTGTATTCCCCAGCTTCTGGGTCTAATTTTATTAGTCTTTACAGGATCTCATGTCTTTCGGATCAAATGGCCGGGTCAAAAACATGACGATATACAGAACGCTTACACATTTGAGTTGCTGTGTTTAGGGTTGCACCCACCTCCTCTGGAACACAGCTGGGCTGGAATTCCAAAAATTTTGGATCTGAAGCTGAAAAACTTATACACAAAATATTTGACGTCGACAGAAGAAAAGCAGGAACCAGGACTCCTGTAACTGAAATACAGTATATTCCTCGGCGTTAGCTTCTGATAGTGTACCTCCAAATATATCCTTTTTGATAAAAGTAATTTTTACTTCACAGTTTTTTTCTTTACTAATATTTTTTCACATTTCCAGTAGTTGGTGGAGAGGGAGACAAATGCGGTTTTTTGAGCCGATTTCCAATTTGTTGCCCCGATAATCAATTTTTTCTCACTTCGCTCGAAAAAATTGATTATCGGGGCAACAAATTGGAAATCGGCTCAAAAAAACCGCATTTGACGTCCCTCCCCACCAACTACTTTGATAACCGTCCTCAAACCCCGTAAGAGGGGCTAAATGCGTTTTTTCCCGAGCCCGCCCGCAACGGCAAGCGAGGCATCACCAATTGAAGAAAGCCAAAACCTTTGTATATCGCACATTGTGACAATGGGGCGAGGACTCGGAAGAAGCGGGATAATTGCTGTTGGTAAGAAAAAACGAGAGCTTTATGATCGGCGCAACGGCATAACATATTTTTTTGGAAGGCCTTCTAATGCAATGGTGAAGCCCAAGCCAAAAGAAAACATTATCACTCCAGAGATACTGAGAATTGCCGAATCATTAACTCCACAGCAACTTGCAACACTTATTACCAATTGAATAAACCATATATAACCTTGTATATCGCGATGGCCAACGAAGCCATGACTGCCGTTGCGTTTTTGAAAATGCGTGGGATTGAGTTGAAAGAAGGTGATGACTTATATGCAAAGAACAAAGGGACGTTCGAATACAACCCTTGCAGGCATTGTGGTTTAAACTTCACCCAAGGACATTCTCTTGTTGAGCATCAAAAATATGCTTGCAAGAAGCTGAGAACAGAAAAACGCCCGAAAGAGATTTGTCCCGGCTGCAATCTAGCAGTTTCTAAAACAACGGTTTACAGCCACTTAAGAAATGGTTGCCCTCCCGTGAAAAACAACCCTCGAGTTTTTATACAGCGAGAGGTTGTTCGAGATGTTTTTGCAAACATTAGCCCGCATGATCTTAATGCCTGGCTTGACGAGCAAGAACAAGAACCATTTAAAAACAAAAACCTGGAGGCTCTCAACCCCTTATCCAGGATCCGAGATTTGAGCTTTGTTTCTGATTTCATCGAAGGCAAGTCATCACTCGCAGCCTTTCAAACTGAGTTGAGCGGTTATCACCAATTGAAGAAACATTCACCCTTCGTATACCAATGATGGCGACAACACAAGAGTTCATGAACTTTCTCAAATCGAGGAACACTGGTCTGAAACAAAAGAGTGCCGACTGGCTCTCAGCCAGACAAAATACAATTGGGGCATCAGAGATTTCTGCCTTGACAGGATCGTCGCCGTTTGAATCACGGCACAGCTTGCTCATGAAGAAAATTCAACCAACACATATGCTCAACAATGTGGCTTGTACCTGGGGCAATCTGTTTGAGCCGATTATACGCAAGTGTTTTGAGCAAAAACATTCTGTTTCTGTTTTTGATCACAGCATTTCTCTTAATCTGTCAAGCGAGCATCCGCTTTATCGAAAGGTCACTTGTAGCCCAGACGGTTATTTTAAGGATAAAGACGGCAGCTTTATTCTCTTGGAGTTTAAATGCCCGTTCAAGCGAAAAATAGCGATGAACAAGATTCCTAGCTATTATCGCGATCAGATACAAACAGGGCTTGCTTTTAGTGGTGATATGGTCTCCAAAGGCTTGTTTGTTGACGGCTATTTCAGAATGTGTTCTTTAAAACAGCTTGAACCAAGTTTAGCTCACAATTCTTTTCTCAACGCCGGGAGAACATTCAAGACAAAAAATAAATCAACTCTTGCCTGGGGGGTCTGTTATCTATTCAGCAAAAAAAACATCAAGAACAATCAAGTCGGACTTATTGATCTTGGTGCAACGCAAACAATTGCTTTGTTTGAACATGTCATGGGTTTAATTGCCACTAAAGAGATTTTGGTTTCATATGGCAAAATAAGAATGACGTTCACAGCCCGTGACGAAAATGCTGAATTTCTACGTTTAAACGCCATGAAAGAAGCGTTCTCTAACCAGCGTAGAGAAGGGCCAAAACCTGTTGCAATGTTCGCTTGGAAATTACTCGATCTCACTGAAATTTGGGAGTTTAAAAAACCAGATTTCTTGAGTGAAATCCAAAGGTCTGTTGAATGTTTTCATGATAATCTATCAAAATTGAAAGGAAGAATCAGAAATTATACTTACACCGATGACTCTGTCACAACTCCAAACACAGGCGATGACAAGGCCTTTTTGGAAGCCTTTTTAATGAAGCAAGCGGCAAAGCTTACTCCAGAGTTCTGAATGCATTATTCCATAAAAATTCGTTTTTGCTTATCATCGCATCAGTCATCCATTGTTGTCTCAGGTAATTTATAATCACTCGTTGCGGGGCTTGGCGCGGTGTTATAATGTTCAGGATTTTGTAGATCACAAACGTATAAGATATTTTCGGAAGCCGACCTTCTATTTGTTTGAAGACACGTTTCGTTTCATGGATTTGATCGAGAGTCAACTGCACAGGCAGAATTTTGAGCTTTTTTATAAGTCTGTTCAGAGCATAACCAAAGACATAACTTCGTTCCGGCCGATGGCTTTGTCTGTGGAAATTGTTTTGCTGCGTACATGCCTGAGCATCATCGAGCACTTCCACACGGCCGCATCTTTTACAATAAAGTTCACAAGAATTGATTGATTGCAAAAAGGAGCCACCACAGTCATAACAAGACAGGAGTCTTCGGTCCAAGCGTTCAATCTCCATGTCATTGTAATGTTTTTGAAGATATTGCTGCCCAATCTCTGCCAACCCCACATCTTCGCATAACTAATAAAGTTTTTCCGGCAGGCACAAGCGGTGTATTTCTTTTCTGTAATCGCTGCCGTATAGCGAGCGGAGGATGACAAATTTGTGCTCTTTGTCAAGTTCATTGAGCCGTGCGTCAAACTCAGTCATGTCTATATTTAGAGATTACAATTTTTCAATTGGGGGTTTCCCGTGACTTCCGGTATTGTTGTGTAAAGGCCGTATTTAGAAAATTACAACTTTTCGAAGCTTCTCGGGCATACCGAAGCGCCCCACAAATACCGAAGCGCCCCAATTTTGTTGAAAAAGTTTTTTCTGGGGCGCTTCGGAATTTATTTTTTGAAAAAGTTTTTGTGGGGAGCTTAGGAATTTATTTTTTGAAAAAGTTTTTGGGGGCGCTTCGAAATTTATGGGCGTGATTTTTCCCTCAAGATTTGTAGATTAAAGCCAGAGTTTAATCTCTCAAATCGGATTTGGAGGATGCGGCGAGAAGTATCTTTTTTTGCAACTCTTCTTTGACTTCCTTGCGAAGTTCCTTTTTGAGTTTCTCGAGGTCTGGCGCTTGTGTTTGAGTGCCAACATTTTTTTTAGCCTTAACACCATCCCTGATTGCAGCTTTGAGTTCGTGATATTTTTCCACCTCACGAGTAATTATGGTGAATTCTGCATCGCTGATCCTCTTGTCTTCCAGAGCCTTTGAGACCAGTTCATAGACAGAGTTACGTTTAGCCAGGGCCAGTGTGAAGATTTTCTCGTGTTTGGTCACTTTACGCTCTAATCGCTTGTTAGCAGCTGTAAAGCCAACAGAGGACAGCCCACAGAGGGTCGCGATGCTCGCAAGTGCTGGACTTGCAACAATTCCTAACCCAGTCAATGCAGTGGCTAGGGCCCCTGATGAAAGCCCAACAGAAAGCGACCCAAGTCCAACCGCCGAGTAATGAACTAAGGTTTGGGTTCGTTTGTATTTCTTTGCGACTTGTCTGTAATGCTCGGCTTCGTCAGACAGCTCTTTAAGCAAGTCAGAGATCTTTTTGAGCCGGAAGTCTTCTGCATTAATTTGAGTGACCTCACGCATAGGGTATAGCTGTTGTGTCTCGCTGTACTCGGGGGCCGATGGAAGCACATTGGCAGAACTCATGGCGTGGGTATATATATGATTTTTTAATTTATCTCAACTTGAAATTCCAAAGGCGCGTCATTGAAGTCAAAGAGGTTGTCATCTTTATCCCTCACTGACAGTGTTATGCTGTTTACATAATCACTAGACGAGACGTCACGCAAGACGTTCTGTTGAGTTGTCTCGTAAAGCACCTTCTCAAAGGGCTTTCCCCGAATATCAAACCGAGCAAAAACTGTCGAAGGCTTGCCATTGAGTAAGTTCAGTTCTTTATCAACCAGATCACAGTGGATGAAGTAAGTGCTTGGTGCCCTTAAACGCTTGACGAAAGTTGATGGAAACAGCAATTTAGGACTTATACCAAGCAATTCAGATAGATCATGGTCTAGTTTAACCTCTTCTTGGTATTCTTTGAAAATGATCATCGCCCCCAGTGGTGTGTTTGTCTCAGTTGCTAATTTATAATTAGCATTTGAACCCCCGAATACGTTTTCTAATTCTTTTGCCAAAGACTTAATAGTGTAATGGCCTGGGAGAAATCTCATGACAGATCCTGTATTGCTCCCATTTTCATTTTTGAACAATGTTATCTCTCCTCTTTGTTTCAAATTATGCCACGAGTTGAAAATTGAGCAAGAGACAAGGCGGATATAACTAGGTTTCGGCAGTGGGTGGTCGAAATAGATCGTATGAGGGTTAGAAGACGTGACGATTGTTAACACAACCATGATTGTGTATATAATTAACATTTTATAATTATAATTATATACAATCATGTTTGGCGGACGGCCTGGTGGATTTAATCCTAATTTAAATCTTGGCATCTCCATCGGTGGCCACAATTACGGACCCCCACCTCCTTTTAATTCAAACCTAAACGTCAATAGCCATCCTCCATATAAGCCACCACCCCCTGATCCTGAAATTGCTTGGTTGAGATCGCCGGAGGCAGCAAAGCTCTCTGCCGCGGCCAAGGCCAAGGCGATCTTAGACTTCAAAAGGCGTTTCCCTCGCGCCGATATGTCTCACTTTGAAGTGCAAGTTGAGTTTGGCGACGACCACAAAACAGCCACAGGGGAAGTGCTTTACAAAGAGGGCCAAGGCTCATTGGCACTTATCACAGAAATAGCCCACAAAGATTGGACTGGCGCCGAAAGAGATGCTCTTGGCCTCCATTATGATGGCGGGTTCCCTTATCAGTTATCGTTGGGGCAACAAATGTTATCAATCCCGGCTGTTGCTTTCGACACCACAATAGACAAAGACATGATGATTGGCGCAATCTTGAATGACAAAGAGCAAAAGATTTATGTCACTCCAACTGAGTATTTCACAACGAAATACAGAAACATATTCAGGGACACACAGATTTCATTCACAACCGCAAAATACGGCCGAAAATGGATGGGTGGTCCTCATATGAGTTTTTGGCCGCAACAACTCTCCTTCGCACTGTGGTGTGCAACAACCGGCTGTGGAATCTCGCGCGACATTCTCTTCGATAAGAACTCCAGTCTATCTCTAACCCCACAGCTCCGGTCGTTTTACCGGTTTCACGTTTATTTCACAACAAGGCGAATACTCTACCAGATGGGCGGGGAACAAAGCGTGAGTGCTTTGCCAGACGACCCCCCATTTAACCAGAAAGACAACAAGTACAACATCGACGCATACAAGAAGCTTTGCATCGAGTTCGGTATCGACCCCAGTTCTGACTTCCGTTACACATACGGCAAGAACCACGGGCTTGGGAATGTCTACATTTGGGTTTATGGAGATGGCCCCACCTCTACTGATTACACTTATCCAGACTCTGATCTAGCTCTGTTCGATGATGAGCGAGTTACTGACAGAAACGACCCCAATTATAAAGCCAATGGAATATCTTACGTCCGCAACGACCAAGGGGCGGACACCCAGTTCGAGCACTTTGTGCCAAATTACGCACAGGGGCTAACACAGCCAGGGCTCGCCCGTATGAACCAATCAATCGAGGCCTTTGTGTACTGCGTTCTTGGTTCACAGGCCAAAACCCGCAGCAGCATCATTGGAAAAGGAGGCCGGGCGTTCGAAACGCAGAGAGTATTCCTCACCCATCTAGAGGAGGCTATAATCCTGAACGACATCTCAACAAGCGTACAGCGTTACCAGCTTGCCATCCAAGCAACGAAAGTTCGCCTGGACTTTGCGACAGCACCCGGAAGCTGGCTCATGCCCTCGCGCATGATTATCAACACAGAGAGCGTGATCGGGTATAACAACAATCTGCAGGAGGCAACGCAAGGGATGAAGCTGGGCGTGAACAGTGATGTTAATCTGGGCACGAAAAAAGCCTCTCTTCGCCACATGGACGGTGGACCAACAAAGATCAATCCACCAAACAGTCACCCATCAAACCCGATACACAAACAGGCCACACAGGCACAGGGCATCGCACCCAAACCGAAGGCCACACCCACACCACAACCAGCGCCAACCCCCGCACCAACACCCGAACCGCAGCCCGACCCGCATCACGTCTCCAAGGTACTCATTGCTGTTGGCGCGGTTGCTTTGGGAGGGCTTCTCGTTTGGTTAAGATAAGTGTTCAAGACTTCGAACGCTTGGTGATCCTTTCAACAAGGAAGGCCACCACGGCAAGGATGAGCAGCCAGGCGTGTTCGCCCAGAAAGGAGATGACCGACCCAGCCGCTTTGAAGATGAAGCTCACAATTGAGCCAATGAGGCCAGGCAGGGCGCCGGCTGCCTTTTTGCCAAGCTCTTTAAGCCCATTGCCAATAGCTCGTGTGGCCTTTGCCAGGCCGTTCAAGGTGGCGAGCACAACAGCGCTAATGGTGATGCCAGCTGCCAGAACAATCGCTTGCAGGGTCCATCCGTATTTCTTGAAGATTTCTCTGACCCTATCTCTCAAAGACATGCTCCTTTCCCGCAACTCAATTTCTGTATTGAGCCTTGCCAGCTCTTCTTCACGTTCAGCAACCCTGTCTTCAGCAGCTGCTCTGTCAGAGGAGGAAGTGTCCTCAGCTTCTATCACTTGTCTGTCTTCAGCGTTCTGCCGTTCAAGCTCTTCTTTGTTCCGTTTCAGTTCGTCCAGTGGTTTTATGGCGTCCTTTTTTGCTCTAAGTTCCTCTAAGCGTCTTTCAAAGCCCCCTTCATTAAGTTTGAGTTTGTCGATGTCTTTTCGTAGTTTGTCTGCTTGTTCGGCAGCTTTTTGCATCTTGTCCAGTTCTTTTCGTTTAGCTTGATGTTCAGCTTCAAGAGTTTTCTTTTCATTTTTCAGTCTTTGTATTTCCTCCGTATCCAGTGGCCCATGTGCATCTTCCATCTCTTGAATCTGGTCATCAATCTCTTTGGTTCTATTTCTGATGGCATCCATGTCGAGGCGATTTTTTTGTGCCTCAGCAGCCCTTTGGACTAATTGTTGTTGTTGTTTTTGTTTTGCTTCCAGTTCTTTTTGATTTGCTTCAAATGCAGCATTTGTCTCATTGAACTCTTCAGTCAAAGACTTTCCGAGAGCAGTTTTGATCTCTTTGGGAAGAGAAGCGTTGAGAGTCTTTTCGAAAGCCCCCCGGCTTTTTGTGTAAAGAGGATACCATTTGTCTCTTGCATGATATTTTACCTCGATGATGGCCCCACCTGATTTTGGTTTCACCTCATACCGAAAATCAAGTTGATTTCTGTCTGCGTGAGTAAACTCTTCCTTAACCTCGGAAAAGGCCATATCATCCGTGGTCATCATTCGCCGGCCGCCAGTAGCCCCTCTAATGAAAGAGGTTTCTTCAGTGCGGGAGCCTTGTTGCTCTGGTGGGAGTCTTGTTCTTGTAGCCAAAGGCACTTGTTCACCAGCCGGGGGTGGAAGCAGCGCCTGGTTCAAAGGGTTGCGTGGTGTCGGGGTCGGGTTGAGCCCATCGTCGGGTTTCTTCCTGTTCTTCTTCTGTCATTTGATTCCACCTGGTATCGATATCGACATCGTCATCGTCATTCCCTGTGCCTTTTGGGAAGAGAGGGGTTTTCTCAGTTGCATCAGTTGGATCAGTTGGATCGGCTTCCATGATATATAAATATAATTTTAAAAACACAAATATATACCATGGCTGTGCAACCGAACCAACTCCCATCACACAGTGAAAAGAGACTGGGCGCCATGAAAGCAGAGCGAACCGTCAAGCGCATCACATTCAACCCAACTGCGGCCAACCCCGGCGAGACACGTTATGTCTCGGTCCCCAAACTTGGCGAGCACGATGTTATTTTGTCCGGCTCACTTGCCCTTGTCTTCAACATCAGCCTAGCCGGCGGTCATGCAAACAACTATCTCGTGCAAAATGTTTCTCGAGCCCTGGTAGATAGGCTCGTTGTGAAGTTTGCAGCCACCACTGTTCAGGACACGGTTGGGTACGACATCTACAAGATCTTCGAAGATCTCTTCAGAACAACCGGGGAGCGGAACAACATGCTACTGGATGGCATCCAGAGTGTGGATTTGTGCAAGATCCGCTCTGGTGCTGGCGACAAAAAGACCTCCGGGGTGGATGCGGAGAACAAGCTAGAGACAATATACAAGAATAAGTATCACATCAAACTGGATCACCAAATCTTAACTGACCACGGTGTTATATACCCTCAAGCACTGTACAGTGATCTGGTCTTCGAACTAACCCTCGCCCCCGCAAACCAAGTTGTCCGAGGCTCAGACACAACCAAGCTCGTGTACAAGTTGGAAAACATCCAGCTGGAGTATGAGACGGTCAGAAGCAAGGGGCTGGCCGACGAAGCAACAAGCACTTACACTAGTGGCAAGGCGTTCGCTTACGACCTGGTAATGCGAGATCGGGTGCACCCATTCTCAAAAAGTGGTGACACTCGGCTGAATCTTCGGGTTAACCCACAGCGCCGGTCTCTCGAGGGCATCCTCTTGCTGTTCATCAACCCCTACACAGCTGGTGCCCGGGACTCTGAGAACTATTTCAATCCCGACATCACCAAAGTGAAGGTCACAGTCAACGGTGTCCCAAACAGGCTTTACAATGAGGGCATCAGTGGCACAGACATGTGGAGAGAGATAACCCGACATTTCGACCCGCACACGGACGGCAGGCCTAACATGGACTTGAACAAATACCTCACAGGCAACAGGTTTGGCCTCTGGATCGACCTGCGGACCATGGCTGACACATCCCTGCACGGAGGCGGCCAACGACTCGTCAACACACAAGATGGCGTGCAACTCGAGATCGAACGAAACGGTACAGGGTCGGGGAACGCACTCTGCCACATCTTCACCATCTCAGACGCACAGATGAGCATCATGGACAGACAGCTGGAATCTGTACAGTACTAAGTAAACGCAACACGCATATATATACCATGGCCACAAAACAACAAACCACAAACAAGATCAACTTCTATGCTAAGCCGGCTCCCCTGCCATCCACCAGATATCTGTCACACAATGAAATACTAAGATATCTCACACTCGCCCCCTCTCCTCCAGTTTGCGAACCAACTAATATAGGTGTTGGGTATGGACCCAAGAAAGCTGCCATTCAATGCACTAATCGTGGGCCCCACTAACTCTGGCAAGACACAGTATCTCCTCTCCCAACTGCGAGGGGCCTTTAGGGGTTGTTTTAATTACATCGTTTTATTCTGCCCCACATTTGTTAAGAACAAGACATACGATGGTTTCGTGGATCGCGATCCACACATCTTCGTGATTGTCTGCCAGCAGCATGAAATCGAAGACTGGTTGAGGCAGGCGAGCTTCTTTTTCACATCCACCAACACTTTATTCATTCTCGATGACTGCGCCGCCTCCAAAGATGTCAAAGGCCGCACGGGCCAGCTGGTCAATCTGGGGTTCAGCGCAAGGCATGACGGCATATCCGTGTGGGTCTTGACCCAGCAGATCACCAGCATTGCAAAGCCATATCGAGACAACATTGCAGCGATTGTTCTCTTTTACACACCCTCCAGCAAGACAACCAAAGCCATATTCGAAGATTATGCCGGCGAGCTCTCCCACGAGGAGTACAAAGAGTTTATCACAAGGCTCAAAGCCCGCAAGTTCTCCCACCTGGTTTTCTCTCTTAGGCACCCGTATGGAATTGAGTACAAGATTTAAACACACATATACCATGAATGCGCCAACCAGTCTTCACAAACTGTGTGTGCTTTCACAGCTTTTGGATGAATTGCACAAACACACACTTGAGGCGCAAAACAAAATTATCAAAGCCGCTGGTGAGGAAGATCTGCGTCTCATGCTTCTTAACAGATATCCATTGCGGTTGACTTCTATGCCAGACACCATGGCGGGGGTGGTAAGAGAGATTAAAACTCTTTTGCCAGACATCAAGAGAATTATTGAAAAATAAAACACATATGTATACCCCCTGATGGCTGAAGCTGCTGAAGACCAGGCCGTTTTTGACGAAGTAATGCAGATGCTGGAGGCAACCCCTGGTGCCGCACCTCCAACAGGGCTTGGTGACAATGACATTCCTGCCAAACGTGAGAAGCTGGCAATCCTTGTTTCAACTGGCAAGGCCAAAGAAGCCATAGGTGTGCAGCTCACACACGATCATGTCAAGCGGTTATCAGACAAGGACGTTGACAAGTACTGCAAACGGTACGAGGCATACATCGGCAACAAGACAACCGAATCCCTTGTTGATTCAGCCATCATGCTCATATCCAAAGGCGTTGGAATGGTGGCCCCGGTCAAGGATGTGGCGGAATTGCAGAAAGAACTCAAGAACGACTACATAATCAACCAGGAGCTGTCAAATCTTGCTGGGGCTATTGCCGTGCGATGCGGACGATGGCTGGCGGTTGCCAATGCTGCTCTCATCACAACAAAACACATCAAGTTTGAACGAGAGCCTGATCACAAGCCTGATTTGATAGAATTGGAACCACCAGCCACACATCCAACCAGGGACAGTGAAGGCTATCCACTTGAGGGGCTTGATGAAGTTGGGTTGGGACCTGGGGTGACCTCGCAGCAACCTTGAAGAATCCTGGCAGCAACCTGTCAGCAACCTGGCACATCTTGTAAAAAATAAAATTCACATATATACAGGATGGCCACACCACTCGAGACGATCCCTGAAGAAACTCCAACTCCAACTCCAACACCTGCACGGGTTACCTCTGAGGCTCCAAAAACAAAGCCTGCAACAGAAAAGAACCCTGGCCGTGTTGCTTCTGGCAAAAGGCTTGCAGAACGCAACCGCATGGCCCGGGAAGCAAAGAAAAAGGCGCAAGCAGAAAAGTCTGCACCCTCAACAAGCGAAAACAATTCTGCAAGAAGCGGAACAACAAGTGACACAACAAGCGACAGCAACAGCAACTCAATCGTTTATATTCTGGGGGTTGGCGGGTTGATTGTCTCTGCTGCTGGTGTTTATTACCAGCGCGAAGCCATAATGCAAAGGCTCGGGCGCAAATCAAACACACCACCACCACCAACGCCAGCAAACACCCCACCTGCAACGCAACCATCTCGAATTCCGGTAAGACAAGGAATTAAAAATATGGAATAAAAAAACATATATATACTAACACCATGAATCCTTTCCAGGAGGTGATGAATGTTGCTGCAATCGGAGGCGTGGTTTTTCTTTGGTTTGGATTTAACGCGGTAGCCTTTCAAACAGTTTACAGATTGGCAATGAACAGGCACAACGAGCCCGAGTATGTATACGTGTATGAGTCCGAGCCTGAGCCCGAGGCCGAGGCCGAGTCAGAGGCCGAGGAGCCCCGAGACCGAACCCGAAGACGAGGTCGAGTCTGAGTCAGAAAAATAAAAAACATATATATATTGCACCATGGCTTTTTTACTGGGGGCCATGACTGGTGCTGCAATCGGAGGTGTGCTTCTTTTTTGGGGCAAACTTAGCGTGGCCTCAGTTAAAACAACTATCGGATTGGCAATGAACAGGCACAACAAGCCTGAGACCGAGCCTGAGGTAGATGTCGAATGGCTCCGAGAGTACAAGGCTGATGCCCGAGAGGCCGAGGCCCGAGCCCTAGAGGCCAAGGCCCGAATCATCAATGACACGGCCCGAGAGTTCGAGGGTCTAACCCTCTATTATGAGGCCCTATGGAACTATAAAGAGGTCCAAGTCCTATATGACAAGGCCGTAGTCCTCTATGATGAGGCCCGAGTCCTCCATGATGAGGGTCTAAAGGGTGCGTGTTGAGATTTAACGAGACGACAAAGGCACAAAAAATAAAAATCATATATATACTGGACACAAACCATGTCTGACAACAAGCTTGTGAAGTCTATCCTCGACGCCGCAACAATCACTGGCCTTGTCGCTGGTATTGGTTGGATTGGTAAAAAGACCATCAAAGAGAACTTAACCGCCGACCCCAGTGCAAGCTTAATGAATTACGTCAAGTTCACAGCGGTCATGGCCGGCACCATCGCGCTGAAGAAATATCTCGAGGACCAGAAAATCCTCCCAGACAACTTGTAAAACCATATGTATACACAATGGCCTCGATTGCAATAATGGCCCTTGGCGCTGTTCTCAATGCGGCCGCTTTCACGGGCGGCAATTATCTCGCAAAATATCTGTCTGGTGATAATGGAAAGGCAGCAATGGATGAGAAAATCCGACATGACCACGCCCTTGAACAATACCAAGCGGCTTACGCCAAATACCAGAAGGACCGCACCAAGCTCCTCGACTGGATTGCAGCCAACGATCGGAAGGAACACCAAGTTAGCAAAAACTTCCAAACCACTGACCAAGCCCTGGTCTTGTATAACCAGATGCACCAAACGCAACCAGATAAACAAATCAAAGACAACAAAGAGCCTGTCTTCTCGGACTTCTACAAGCCCAGCCCACAACAGAAGAATGGCGAACTTGCGTTCATTGGAGGCACCCTGCTTGCGGGTGGGTATGTGGCTTATCGCTTTCTTTAAAAAATTAAAAAAAAAAATCCCATATATATACCATGGCTGTCCCCTTTTCTAAAGAAGATCGTGAGGCATTTTTCGAACAGCTTCGCCTTTTTCCAGCATGCCCCTTGGGTAAACAAACTGAGGAACTAGCGCAAATGCATCAGAAATTTGCTGAAAAAATCCTCGCAGACATGCCGGAAGAATATCATGAATTACACCGTAACCTCATAACATTCTTCACGTCTCAAGAAACTGAGGAAATAAAACGAACCTGTCAGAAAGGGCTTGAACTTTCTCGAAACATTTTTCCTGGTCTTATAGAGCATTTTGAGGAGGACGAAGAAGCTGTTAAAAGGTTTCTTAAAGAGATGCGCCCTTGGTTTGCATGTTATAGCCATGGAGGTAGCCCCGATTCATAAACTTTATATATACCCCTATGGAGACGAAACTCTCTAAGATCTATTACAGTCCGAAAGGGTATTGGAAAGGGCTTGCCGCTGTCAAAAAGCTAGCTAGACATCATCAGTGGCCAAGGCCTCTGATGATGTCGCAAAGAAATGGCTGGTCAAACAAGCCCTTTGGCAAGTTTACCTCCCAGCACCACGCGCTATCCCTCGTCCCAAGTTTGATGTCTCATCACCCAATGCAGTGCATCAAGCAGATCTTCTCTTCCTGCCCCACGACAAACTTCCACACGGGAGAAAGGTTTACAAATACGCATTAACCCTTGTGGATGTGGCTAGCCGATACAAAGCAGCAGAGCCATTGACTTCGAAAGAGTCTGAAGAAGTCTCAAGGGCATTTCAGAAGATTTACAGACGTGGGCCTTTGAAATGGCCTCAACTCTTGCAAGTTGACCCTGGGAAAGAGTTTATGGGTGCTGTTACAAAAGAGATGGGGGACAACAAAACAACCATTCGTCGTGGTCGGGTTGATATCCATAGAGACCAAGCAATTGTGGAGAGATTCAACCGAACCCTGGCTGAAAGACTGTTTGGTTATCAGTATGCCGTTGAAATGAATATGCCCTCTGGCCGGTCGACTGCTTGGGTCAAAAGACTGCCAGATGTTGTCTCGGCCTTGAACAATGAAGTAACAAGACTCACTGGCAAGAAGCCAAAGGATGCAATCAAAGAGAAAGCAATATCATCCAAGCCTGCGACTCCATATGCTAGGTCTGTTGGGGTCTATGAGAAGAAGCTCCCTCCTCGGGCGAGTGTGAGATATCTTTATTACCCCGGTGAGCTGGAAGGGGGTGGGAGGCGTGCGACTGATCCGATCTGGTCTTTGAAGGTCCACAACATTGAGAAGGTTGTCACCAAGCCAGATGCGCCTGTAGTTTATTATCTCTACGACGGCCCCAAGAGAGGGTTTGTTCGTGAGGAGCTGATGGTTGTGCCACCGGGCACTCAGTTGCCCCCAGCTGGGTTGTGAAACTCGATTGGTTCTGTGTGGTTGCCGTCTGGCAGCACCCAACGCTTGTCGTAATAAGCAGAAAGCCCCAGCTTGTGCTGCTCGTAAGTGAACATGGCACCGTTGTGCATTCGGAAGCCCCTGTTGGTGGCCATGTCCCTGCTCCCTTGCAGGGCTCTTTCGTACCTTTCCCAGCGAAGCTCGTTCTGCTTCTTGTTGACGCCCTTGGAGGACATCTTGGCCTCGCCACTGTCCTCGTCTTCGACGTAATAACACTTGCTGCATAGGGCGATGGCCCGTGTGCCTTCCTTCTCAAGCTTGAACAAGCCAGGCTCTCTGCCGCTCCACTTGTCCCACGCCAACCAATTCTTCTTCTCCGCTTCGAACTGGACGCGAAGTTCAGGACGAACGGTCTCTTCCAGAGTGTCGTGCGCAAGAGCGAAGTACATGCTGTCCGTGTCCATCTGGATGAGCTCGAAGTTGCGCCTGTCGATGAAGTAATCTAGGAAGTCGTAATAGAACTCCAGCATGCGTAGCTTGGCAAGTTGGTACACAACAATGCCCACTTGAAAGGGACGGTCGATTGTGATCTTTTGCTTTCGCAGCTCGATCTTGTAAGCAGCTCCAATCTCTTCAAGATCTTCGAATAAGGGTGAGCGGAGATTCTTGTCGACCTCGTCCTCGTCAGTTGTGTACATCGTTCTTAGCTGGCGCTCCACAGCTTCGATGAACTTGCCGTAAGCGCTGTTGCCAAGGAGCTTGAACACTTCAGCAAGCAGTGCCTTCTCCTTGTCAGCGTCGCCTTTCCTTCTGTTGTCGGCGACCTCGCGAACGAACCAGTCGAAGAGCTTTTTGGGTATGTAATCGAGCGTGCGGTAGACTGCCGTGATCTTGAGCCCGATGTTGAGATACCACTTCAAGAGGGGGGCGTAGATCAGCATCTTTTTAGCTGACAACACACCCAGAAGCTTTTTCTGGTCGGGAAAGCGGGTTCGACCACTTTCGTGGAGGTAATCGTGCATATGTTGTGGAACAAATTCGTCAGGAATTGCTTGGTTGATGAAGAGCGGGGGAAACTCTTCGAACTGCTCCCACAACTCTCGAGGGACTTCGATGTCCACTTCCGCAAACCCAAACCAGTCGCCTGTATGCAGCTTAATTTCAAGAACTCTCGCTGCCTGCATCGGGACATTGTAATGCACAACCTTCTCTTTACCACAGGGCATCTCCTGCAGCATTGTGCTTGGGTAAAGGGAGTTAGCATCGAACCCCACAATCCGTTTCGTGATGCGGGCTAAGTCGCCATGTTTGTGAGAACGAATGCGGGTTTCGCCTCGCACGTGTTTGCGGGTGAAGACCAGGCTTGGCCCGCCAACCACAGCCCCCTTCAGCATGGCGTACGCTTCTGGGCCGGGGGCGTATAGGGCTGGAGCATTGCGACCTCTCAACGAACCTCGCAAGACGTATTGCATTGATACGCCTGGCAAGGAGACCGCGTCTTTGAAGATGTCCACCTCGAGGCCCGTGTAAAAGCCCTTCATCGTTTGGAGAGCTTCGAGGAAGGGAGACACGTCTAGATTGTTGTAATACTCCAGCCAGTCTCCGAATGTCTTCATGCCTTTCTCGTGGAAGATGCGATTGCATTCTTCGTGCTCCTTGGGAGAAAGAACAAAGGCTTTTTTGAGTTGCGAGTACCAGCACTCGTATGGAGGAAGCCCCGGGAAATCCAGCTTGTCAGTGCTGTCAAACCACTCGTATGGAAGCCAGGACTTGGTCTGTGTCGCTCCATACGTCTTGACCCACTTGTCGTACGTGATGCCTGGGGCCAAATAATTCATGATGTCCAAGAACTTGTAGCTGGGTGTGTTGATGAACATGATGCGCCCCTCTTTCTCCGCAGCGAAGACCTCGTTCTCACCAGCGAGATGAGTGACAAAGTACTTGCGGATAAGTTTGAGATCGTAATGACCTGAGTTGAAGCCGACAACAGGCACTTGGTTGCACCATTTGTCGATGAGCTTGAGTTGCTTCTCAGGAAGATTCTCAAGATCTGGGGGCATGTATTTTACAGCCATGTCTTCTCGGATGGCTGCGCTTCGCCGCTCCAGGGAGGCATAAAACAACCTGATAAGCTCGTCAGGATCTTTGGAGCAAATGTACTCAGGCTCAGGGTTCAACGTGTCGGCAATGGAGACTGAGATTGGCACATGCTCGCTTTCATAAGAGAGATCGTGTGTCGGACGAGCTGCCTTGGTCTTGTCCTGGAACGCTTCGAAGTCATAGACGATCGCGTGGGGATATGTTTTGTTTCTTTTCTGTGGGCAACGATCATTCCACCAGGGGGCAGGCCGTTCATGCTCCCACCTTTCCACCACGGTATACCCGGCGTCTCGAAGCAACTGAGTTCGTTGCAGAGTCTTTTGATAAGCAATCGCCCTTGTGATTGTGTTGCCCCTTCGGTCAACATGAATCGCTTCGTCCCTCGTTCCCTCGGGGTAACATTCCTCGCAACCGTGCCAGTGACAGCCGTGGAACTGAAAAACTGTCTTGCTTTCTGGGTGATAGCCGTCGACTGGGGCCCCACAAATATAACTCTCACCACCATGCCCGCATCTGTGATGGTGGATGTGAATACCGGCCTGCTTCGCCTTCCACTCCAACCAGCACACACCCTTGACACCGAAACCTCCTTCTGGGTAAAAGGCTTTCTCAAAAGCTGACTCCGGAGGGAGGATACGTTTCCCGGGGCAGTCGATTTTGGTTTGGCCACGAGTACACGCCTTGGAGTGGCGCTTCAAGTTATCAGCCCGTGTGAACCTCCCGCCACACTCGCCACAAGTGTAATTGTTTGTGACTTTATTGATATTGGTGATCAAGAAGGAGTGGCCCTCATGAATACCGACAGTCATGGTTGGAGTGCCCACCTTGTCGTAATTAACAGGGGTGTGAAATAAAGTGAAGTCACCATTGCGGTGAACAAGATATGCGGCAATTCCTTGCTTGAAATGCCTTTCGATTTTGGAGAAGTGCTGCAAATTTAGCTGGCCTCGAAGCCCCGGATAAACTGCGAAGAAGCTTTCTGCGAGTTCTCTGGATCTGCGAGTGTTGTGCCTTTTATGAGCTCCTCGATGGACAGCCAAGCAACGAAAGAGACAAAGATTGTCGTTGAAAGTGTCAAGAGCAATGACTTCTCTTTTGTTGCGAAACCAATCAGGAAGCCGCCCTAGGCCTATTTGCAAGGGTTGCCGATCCAACACGACTTTGACATCAAGCAGGGCAGTGCGCTCGTAAACCCATTTGGTGTCAGGTCTGTCGAGTCTTGCGTTTTGAAGACGAAGCTCTTCCTGGGCTTGCAGCCACTGTCGCGTCTCGGAAAGAGTGGATAGCCAACGACTGTTGTGGTTGTTTTGATAAAACATTCTCAACTCCTCGGTTTCAGTGCTTCGTAACTCGAATGTGAACCGTAAATTGAGTGCCGTGTGTGAACATGTTGCTTGATTTTGTTCAAAATTCTGGCGACAAGAGAATTTTCGAGATTGTTTACAAAGCGAAACCGGAATGTTCGTCTGCCTTGTTCAACCCATTGATCAACCCGATCATAGAGTTGAACAAATTGTTGAAAATCCAGATCGGGGGGGTTGTTTTGAGGCTCGATCTCGCCGGCAGGCTCAATCCTCTCGAGATTTCGTGCCTGTTCGTCCAGCCAGGCAATCAGCTCGCGTTGATCGTCATCACGCCGTCTTCGCCGGGGTTGTGGCATTGCGTATATATAAGGGCTTTTAATTTATTCAATTGGTGATGCCTCGCTTGCCGTTGCGGGTGGGTTCGGGGAAAAACGCATTTAGCCCCTCTTACGAGGGTTTGGCCGGTTATCCAGAGTAGTTGGTGGAGAGGGACGTCAAATGCGGTTTTTTGAGCCGATTTCCAATTTGTTGCCCCGATAATCAATTTTTTCGAGCGAAGTGAGAAAAAATTGATTATCGGGGCAACAAATTGGAAATCGGCTCAAAAAACCGCATTTGACTCCCTCTCCACCAACTACTTTTCCATATATGATCGCTGCGATCGCTATTACCGCTGAAAAGAAAGTTTAGCGATCGTAGCAATTTTAGGGGCATTTCCTATATCAAATGCAATTTAGGTCAGGGAGCACGTGGTCGAGCGGTGATAAAACAAGTCGGTCGGTGAACGTTCTTCGCTTTTGTAACGAGTAAATATGTTGATTAAACCAGTTAAACGACGCTAGGAGTCCGCAGTCTGTTTTATTACACGATCCTATGGAACCCCTCTGCAGCGATCGTAGCGATCCCAGCGACAACGGGGATTAGTTCTCTCGACCGCAACAACATCAGAATGCACGGCGAACTGATTCCAGACTCATTCCAAGATGGCGACCAAGATCGTTATGGAAGAAATTCAGCAATACGACTGTATGTGAAATAACAAATTCGCGAAAGATTATAAAGACAACTCAGTTTTAAAATGGGAAAAAAACTCCATGCTTTTCCCTCCTCTGAAAAATTTCTCCAACCCAAAATCTGTTCTTTCGCTGTTTTTCCTTCGATTGTCTTCCCCGATGAAGCAAACCGAGAACAAGAAAATAATGCGCTTCGAACATGAATCTGCAATTCACTGCTACCATGTTGGATTTGATTAATGGCGAGGACGCAGTG
Organism: Dendrophyllia cribrosa; assembly: GCA_024195265.1. NCBI lineage: Eukaryota > Metazoa > Cnidaria > Anthozoa > Scleractinia > Dendrophylliidae > Dendrophyllia > Dendrophyllia cribrosa. The sequence continues at coordinate 35,256,558 of JAJLRJ010000008.1, read as the reverse complement.
TTGTTAGATCGACAGGTGCTCTCCACATGTTGAGTGGTGTCCAGGATTTCGCACAGAGGGGGGTAACGCTACTCCATGATAGACATCACAAAGTGTCCTCATCTAACACACATAATTTTGTAACATTTGATGTAATATGAAAATGACAAATAACCCTGTCAAATATGAAGTAAGTAGTTTCTTTCGAAATTATCGTAACGATGATACATGAAAACTGGTCACTAACGCAGCAATCGTAGGGGCGATTTAGCAGCTCTCATAAGGTCTCCGACGCCATTGCATTGGTTCGATACCCGTCGAGAGAACAATGCAACCAACAACAGCCCTAAAAACAGAAGCAGCCGCAACGTCTTAAACAAAAGAGCTGCTAAGCTACCGAATCGTAGCGATCGTAGCGATCACATGGAAACTAGGCTTATGAGCTTTCCGAAGCAAACTCGTGGAAGGAAACCATCTTGTACCTGCCAATCTTTTCCAGTGATAGGCGTGAGAATTTTTTCGTGCGAGTGCCAGGATTTACGAAGGTGACCCGACCAAATCCGAAGAAAACCCGATCTATTCCGAAGATGTCCGAAGATGTTCCGAAGAATTCGAAAGTTTCCATGGACCTCAGACTTCCGTTTAACATGTTTAACAACATCCAGCTGTAATTGTAACGTTCAGAACGATAAAAACCTACAAAAAAGTGCCATATTTTCATGGACGTAACTATACCTGCTTCGTGATCACTGACCTGTTAAATAAAAGATCTACTTAAATATTTTAATTTATAGAAAGTTTTATTGATATTTTTAAGCTCGTGAGTGACATTTCAGGAAAACCTGCCCTTGAAAGAAGTTGTATTAAACATTAATGAGAAAAACAAAGCTATATAAATTGTCTTCTCAGGAATTCAAGAGCTGAAATACATAATTCTTTTCATGTAATTCCAAGCCATTGCCAAACAAAAATGTTCTGTGCAATGAACAGTTCGCTGAATGAATAAATTGGAAGAACTAACTTTTAAAACTACATTGGAGTTGATTCAGTGCGTGTTATTTTAAACCATCTTGGCTTTTTAATGCAGGAAAACTTAAAAAAGGAAACGTCACCTGATATCACGCTTGCTTTAGGGTATGTCCTCGAATATAATCAGCTTATTTGAAACTTTCCGTAAATTTTTACTTTTAGATCAATTTTGTAAACTGAAACTGTAAATGCAGATTCAGTTCGCTTGTATATTCAGTGTAACAATTTGCAAAGATAGAATATTAACGAGATCACGTTTATGCTACTTTTGCATATCTGATTATATATGATGTTGCAGGTGATGGTTTAACTCAATTTCCTCGTTTAAATTTTTGTGCCAGAAATGCAGTGCTCTTAAAACGTCTTTCAGTCCTTTGCGGTATCTATCATTAAATACAAAGTAAATAACAGGCGTTATAGCAGCGTTAGAATATAGAACAAAATGCGCGGCAAATCCAAATTGTTCCATATTGCATGGCATTTTCCACATCCACATAAAATAAAACAGGATTACATAAACAAATACTGGCAAAACGCAAAAGGCAAATGCAATCATTATAGCGCAGAGGTTCTTAATAACTTTAGTGTTCTCCTTGTGTCTTTTGCTCAAATGATTTGGTACAATTCCAGTTCCTTTCGGTCTTAAAACCCAAATAATTTGACTATATAGTATAATTAAAATTGAGAAAGGTAACATAACAAGAAGAACAACTATTGTTATTATATACTGTTCTTGCGTGTTTTGAGGATCGAAAGCTGGCGCCCAATCAAATATGCATGAAGTAGTAGTGTTGTTTTGAGACCGTAGTCGAGCTGTGTATAAATATGGACCATGCAAACCCATTGATGTAAGCCATACCATAGGAATGATAACTTTACAACGTTTAGGCGTTATAATTGCAGGGCGAAGTGGGAAAACAATTCCTCGGTATCTGTCAATGGCAATGACAAGTAGACTTAACATTGAAACAGCCATTGAAATGTCCTGGAAGAAATAAGCAAGCTTGCATAATGACAGGCCTACAGTTCCGTCGATTAACCATCTTCGAGGACCAAGCACGATCTCGTTTATTTTCATTGGCACAGCAAAAGTCGAAATAAGCAAGTCGGACGCTGCCATGTTTGCAATGAGGTAGTTGATAGTTGTTCGCATACGCTTGTTTCGTACAACAGTTGTAACAATGATAGAATTTCCAAATAGAGAAATGATCAAAACTAAACTGTAAACCAGAATCTTGATGCCCTTTACTGCAATACTATCATCTACAAGCCACCTGCAATTTTTGTCTCCTGTTGAAGTTGAATTTGGCGGGACGTTTCTGAAGACGTTACTTAAAGACGAATTTAAAGATGGTCTGTTCATGACGATGTCCACTTCTTCTCCGAGTCTCGTCTGTTGCACTATACCGGCGTAAAATTTAGTCGTGACCTGAGACAAAAGGGGCTGAGATGGTAATTCACACTGATCTACGTTCCTTTGTCACAGCTGTAGTTATGAAAGCATGTTACAGGAGAATGTCAGTTTTTGTTATCGATGTGGCTGGCGTTCTCCTTGATTGGAGGGTTTGAAACAAAGGTTGCAATGATCAATGTCAAATCAACCAAAAAATTGGCTGTTTTTTCTTCCAGTCCAATATTGGTGCAATGTGTTGCTCAAGAATCAAATAAACATATTCTGAAGTTTCAACTGAACAAATTGGACTTGGCATCGCAGAGATATCGGAAGTTGAAAAGTGCTACTTTTTGGCCCGTCTTCATCGCAAAGCGGTCGGGAAAATTGTCGGAAATAAAATTCGTGACATCACTTTTAACCGATTGAAAACAGTCAAGGTTTGAAGTGGAAATTCAGTGAGTTTGAGCGGAAAACTATGGTGTTTTGTTCCGCGATAAACTGCAGCAACAATAGACAATATTTTTATTCTCGATATTGATCTGGAACTAGCTTGCAATGGTCGGCTCATGCGGGGGAATATCTTTAAAAATATTTCGCGGCATGTGAAAAGATTGTCAGATACCATGTAACTCTTTAGAACCTCTAATTTCATTGGACCTGAGTATCACGCAGCTGTATCGTTTTCAGGGCTAGGGTCCATTTTTGCTGTTGTTTGTTCTATTTGTTCTCAAACGATAGAACGGTCAAATGTTCAAACAGAGAATCGCAAATTCCACGGTTTATTTTCACAAAACACGATGAAAATCAGGACCACGAGATTTCACAATTTCAAAATGTCTGCCTTTCGAACACGAGTCTCCAATCTACCGTAGGAAAAAAAGATGGCGGCTGTTCATTTTACCACAATACCTTGCGGACCTAACACAGCACATAAGGCACAAAGAAACCCAAATTTTTACAATATTTGTTCCAGTACTAAGGGCAATGTGTAGACTAGGTTTGAAGATTTTATAACTTTTCTTTACATTTTTATGAACGTTGTTAAGGTTTTTGTGCGCTTAGAATTATGGGTAAATGTACCAGTCGCCATCTTTTTTCCTAACGAGGATTACAAAAAAATGCGCCCGCAATACAATCAGGCGGTAGATTCACCGTGGCAACGGGTTAAAAAAAATAATCACTAACTTATCCAATAATTCGTTTCTTGACACTATTGTTTTCTCAGCTAATCAGAGAAGACCGTGTAATAGCTGCGTAGTGGACCAAGATTGTCTCGCATGAGCCTCGACTGCAAGTTATTGTAGTTCCAGTTCAAAACCGAGAATCCGAATATTGTCTGTTGTAACTCTAGTGTCAGATAAAAAATTATGGAGAGAATAGCTCAAAAGTGAATGAAAAGGGAATCGTTTCAACCTACGAAACATTCACGCGTTTGTGCAGACCATTTCACACAAGACAGCGACTTTGCGCAGTATACTTAGAGTGCATAAAAGCTCAAGAAAACAACTTTTCCTCAGTCTAGAATAACTAATACGGCTAATTTCCGTATAAAATACACCAGTTGAGTATCGAGAATTGCTCGAGAAACAAATTTAGATGAGTATATGTAATCGCATGGGGCGGAGTAAAATGATCGTAGCGATCATTTAACAAATAGATTTTAGTTGGCCATTATATGTCCTCCGATAAACAATGTTTAACGTCATAGCATGGTCAAAACAGGTGTGGAACTCACTTTCAAGTAAAAAAAGAATAAAAAAAAAAGAAAACATAAAAAAGCGACAACCAAGAGAAATTGAAAACGAATTAAATTAAAAATTGAAATTTGTCATATTCTGTCAAAAAAAGCATCTTGATGTAAACACGGAATGGTTAGGTTGAATATGCGATCTTGGCGAGGGATCCGTGGCCATCCCATAGACCAGGCTTCAAAAGCTTCTCGATTCATTGCAATCACTAAAAATTTGAAGGCATAAAACAACACATTTCAACTTGTAATATATGTTTCGACATATACTTATGTCATCTTCAGTTACAAAAGTTATAGTTTGAATCTCCTTTACAATACAAGAATAGGTGTTGCAACCCGGCAGCACATAGAAATTTATAGACAACGCGCGAACGGAGTCCCTGTGGAATTTGTATGTGCTGGATGTAATGCCAGTTACATTGGTGAGACCTCTCGCACGCGCGTCCGTGAGCACCTTTCTTCGGACAAAAACTCACACATTTACAAACAGCTGAATTCTTCGGAAACTTGCCGTGATGCTTGCACGCTCTGAGGGATGTTTCACCATTTTAGACTCTGCCAACACAAGTTTCCAAACATGTGTATCTTTCTTTATCTGTGTAACATGATACACCAAATTGAAGAAACGTTGTCGGGTGAAAAGCATAAACCATGAACGATGCGACCCAAAGGTTTACTGGGAATTGGAAAATTTAATCTTCGTCTGTGACAGAATATACATTATATTAACACAGGATGCATAAATCATGCTCTTAAATGTGTCAAAGAAAACATCTTGATTATCAAGAAATAGAATATTACTAGCTTGCCAATGCTGCCCACCCAGAATCCCATTCGGTCTCATCGTTCATGGTTCATGCTTTTTACGAGTCAACGTTTCTTCAATTTGGTGTATAAGATGTAATATGTAATATGTAACACCGTTTGGTCCTTTCACATGTATACAACTTATTTAATTGCAACGTCATTGTTTGTTAGCTATTTGTATGTATTGCGCAGTGGTCCTCCACAGTTTTTTGGCCCATTTTGTTTTCGACTGAGAAATCTTTCGTTTTTCGGTTAAGCAGGTCCCTGAATTCGTCGTTCCGACAAACATTTCTGCTATTTTTGCTTTATCGCGACATAATACCATTTTTTCTCCATTTAGGTTTCAAACCCCGGTTCTAGTCATTTGACTTTATGTTTCGTAGTAAATTTGATTTCAGTGCTGCGAGTTTTTTGGGTTTATTATCCCGACGAACAGTTTACACATGATTCCACTGCTTGAGTGCATTTGTGTTATTGTGTGTACTACCTAATGGGATCAGTTGCATTCCGCAAAGGGCGAATATTGTCTGTTTTTTTTTTTTTTTGCTTATAGGCAAGCCTTCTGTTTTGGGCTCATCCTCGGTGTAAAAACCTGCCAACTCACGAGTGACGTAAAACAAAGAAAGCAAAAGGTACTGAAAAAATAGAGTGCAAGACAACAAAGGTAGAAAACAAAGAAAAAAGTCACAGACTTTTACACGAGGTAAACCCCTGTTTTGATTGCTCGGTATATCCAAAGAGTCGGTGTATATTTGCTTTCGCGTGACGCGAATTTCCATTCCGCCAAGGGTGACGTTGCACGTCAGGACGTCAGGAGCCGGATATACTTGTAATTACTTGGAGTTTGTTTTTACAATATTTCTACTTATGGAAATTATTTTTACGATCATATTTCTTTACAGATTTTTTCACACGGAGTTGCGTTCCTTAGCAAGACAGATTCCGTTAGTCCTTGCCGATAGCAGAGCTACCGGTCAACCACAAAACCTGAGAATACCCGCTTAGTTCAAGATTGGAAAGCTTGAGCTTTGCTCTTTCCGGAATGCAAATACTTCCCGACGGATAATCCACTACCAAATCCGTATCTACTCATTTATTGCAATCAGGTTAATCGTTTTCTTCCTTTGCGCCAGCCTTCTAGCTAGGCAATCAGTTTTTTACATAATTCATGTGCTATATCCCCCCCGGGGGGGAGTACTTCCTCTAATAGGGGACTATAAGGGGATTCTCCGCCCGAAAGGGGTACCCTTTTTTAGGCTGGAGGTATATAAAAGGGTAGGGATTTCACGGGTTGAAGTATACGAAAGGGTAGGGATTTTACGAAGTATAAAAAGGAAGGGAAAACTGCCATTTTTAAATGCAATTTTTGAAAGGACCTTTTTATAATACTTTTAACAAACAGACGCACGTAAAGGCTAAGTATATGAAATGGGTACCATTTTCAGTGAAAGGTATATAAAAGGGGTACCTTTTCTGTCAAAAACAGTATATGAAAGGGTAAGGGTTTGGACCTCGGGGCGGCGGAGCATCCCCGTACAAAACTTTGTTGAGTACCCCCCCCCCCCCCCCCCCCTCCAGATTTTTTTGTATTTTAATAACTTTTTATTTCATTCCATTTCATTAAAGTTCGATTACAGTTAACATGCTCACACAATACACACATTACACTCACAAAGACAGTGCCGATATAAAGCAATCCATTTAACAATGTCAGCAATTGCATGTCAATTGCCGACATTCATGATCTGTTTTTGTTATTACAATATTTACGCCATTTCCGTAAATGAATGGACATTTTGTTTCGCGATTTAGCAATGATAGTTTTTATTTGATAAACCTTATTGAGTCTTGCCAGGAAAACCCTAAGACCAGGGTTTGTTTTGGTGCGTCTACAATTATAGATATACTGTTTACCAACCAACAAAATATGATTCATGAAAAGATTGTCTTCACATTCCTGTATACCAAATAATATATCCTTATCTGAAAGGTTGTTTATCACTACACCCAAATCGCTACACCATTTAATAACTTCAGCCCAAAATCTCACGGTTTTTTGGCAAGATACAAAAATATGTTCGGGGGATTCATTCGCCATATCACACAAAGAACATAAAGGTGACGAATCTATACCAATTTTATACAAAAAGGCATTAGTGGCCATAAATCTGTTTAACAGTTTATATTGAAACTCGCGCGATTTTGTATCGAGAGCCACTTGGTAAGGTAAGCTATAACCGCCCGCAAACTATTTGGTGACATCTGCCTTATAATTTTTTTTTGGTCACGCCCCCACGCTTGACCTCCGGAAATTTGACCAAAAACAGTAAAATTTTCACCTAAATGTTAATTTTTGCGTCGTTGTAGGTTACTTTTCCAAAAAGTACGCTGCGGATTTCGATTCTTTGGTTATCATTCTATGCAGATATGTTAAAATGTTTCAAATTTGCGAAAAGTAATCTGCGTACTTTTCTCTAAAGGAATGTATGCGTGTCACGCACGCGACAGTTTCCAAAGCGGTTGCACGTCAACGCATATGCGCATTTGTCAAAAGTACGCGCGGATTTCGAAAGCCTAGAGACTAGCGATTATTTTGATACCAAAATTATATACATAAGAAAAGGATAACCTGCGTACTTTGGCCATTTTGTACAAGCATGTTGCCCGTGGCGGCCCGAATCACGGCAGCGTGTCTTCTATTTAGCCTGCTGATTGTGTACACAGCTTCTGTGGTAAAAGCTTTACCAGAAGGCGCAGGAAACGATGGAAATCAGAATGGCGAGAACGACAGTTATAGAGAAAGAGTACATTCACAGCTCCCATCGTTTGAAGTTAGCATAAAGTAAGTGATTTTGGTTTTCAGCTATATTTTTTAAATGTAGACTACGGACACTACAAGTTATGGAACAAATGAGGATCACGCATTCGTCAGTAAATATATTATGTATAATGAAACATACATTCTGTCATCCAGAGAGCCATTACCGGGAGAAAATCGTGGCAATATACGTCCAAGATTGTCATTGTCTGTTAATTCGTCGCAGTTTCTCCACTCATCGAGGTCCTCAGAATGCCCAACGTAGTGAATTTTAACTTTGTTGGACGTTTTATCGCGGTCAACAATCTATCAAGCAAAGATATGTTATGTGTTACAAATCTATCTGAAATCATGTCCAGTACCAGCGACAGCAAAATACGAAAGGGAAATCCAACAACTTACCTCGATTGGAAAGAACGTTTTCGCATCGACTTTGGCTGGTTTAGTATGTAATTTCTGCAGTTTAATAGGAACCCCGTCTTCCACAGTCTTGAAAAATCCTTTCTCTGGCAGCGGTCGCTTACTTTGAGACGCCATTTGCGATATGAGATTAACAGCTAACATATTAACTGATATTAATACGCATGTGCAAATGCAATTCTATCATGCCACGCATGTGCATAATCTCCCAGACGCAAATGCCACTTTCAAAGGGGCAATAGTTTGGCATCTTTCCAGTTTAAACTGTCATTTTCAAATTGTTCGATATATTTCTTTTGAGCGGTGGGTTGGACGATGACACTGTCCCGCATTTCTTTGTAGATACTTCTCGAATCGGCATTACTTAGTAAAACATTTTTTCCAGACAAAGACAACTGTGTCTGCTCATTTAGATTGAAAGGAACAGGAGAAATAAATACACTCCTCATTAACGCATACCGCCATTCATATGGGAGAGCATCAATTACTGAAATAAGCTGAAACGCATCCCAATGGCGATACATTTAACTCTAGCATACTCGGCTTCGTTATGATTTCATTGTTTATGGAAATGAATTGGAAATGAATCCTTATAATTCGTCTGTCTACGAGTCCTTTGTTATAACAGATTTACCACCAATAGAAATAAATCTATTATTCCATAAAACAATTTTTTCATGAAATATCTACCGCATCGACATTGCCTGGACTAGCTTTATTGGCCATCGAACATTTCGAGAAATCATGCAAACATTCTTCATAAAAGGATGGAAGCTTAATGGGCAGCATTTTTACGTCGAAGTTGCAACAGAGGATAAATTTACCACCAACCGGCTTGAGATAGTGGAGAAGAATAGTTTTCCAATTACTATGATCATCACTCACAAGCTTTTTGCAGCAAAGTATTCTCTGAGTATTAATAATGGAATCCAGATGCGGAGCTTTTAGTCCACCATTTTCAATATCACCAATGAGTGCATGACGTTTCACTTTGTCTTTGCCTTTCCATATAAAGTCAAATATAATTTTGTTTACCTCGTTTACAAATTCCTTATCTATACAGATCAGACTAGCACGGTACAAGAAAATAGGAATAATAAATGTTTTAACAATTTGAATTTTACCAATAATAGTAAGATCCCTCCAGATCACCTATTTTGCCTTATCATCTTTATAATGTGTTTCTTTTTATGTATCTAAATTAACCTCGGTTGACGCTTCTTTATCCGATAAAAGGGATATATATGCCATTTTTGTTTAGTAGCTTTTTCGGCTTTTCTTCGTTATAACGAGATTTGTAATATTAAGTGGTGTGATGTCATTAGAAATTAAGGATCAGTATAATTTTCCCTGTACATGCCTAGGGGTAAGACTGATCAGTATTATGAAGATGTATTAGACTGGTCGCTAAGACTGGTAGGCTTACTTCTCCTCACAGTATGCTTGTTAGATACACACAAGGACACCAGGCCAGTTCAAGGGAATTTGTACTTAGATTCAGTTTAGGGTTTAGTAAGCCGCCGGCGGTAAGAGCTATTTTCTTCGACCCGGTACAAAACTTTCTTTTTCGAGGGCCAGAGGAGTTGATTACTTAAGCTAAAGCTATAGGGCTTGATACGTCGAGGTTTGGTTTTCATTCTTTCAGAATCTGGGGAGCTTCCGCCGTTATCAGTAATGATTTACCAGATCGGGTTGATAAGCACGGTACATGGAAGACAGATAGGGCTAAAGGTTTTGTATTGTTGCGAGGCCATCTGTTGATGGTTAGTCTTAACATAGGCATTTAGTTATTATTGTATTTAAGTACCTGTTGTCCCACAGTTTGTGTCTTGAGATGGCTGGTCGGCTCCCTCCAATTGTCTCTAGTGTTTTAATACATCGGGAAATGTTTTCTAATTCGGCTGAGCGCAGCGATAGAGCGTGAATAGAATTATAAACAATAGCTCTCGGCCGATGAGCTATTGGAGACATTTTACAGTTGGAGACATTTTACAGTTATTGGGATCATATGGAAATCACTCTCTAGCGGTCGTAGTGATCGCGGCGACATCGGTCGCTAACATAGATTCTGGAATGCACGGCTAATTCCAGACTCATTCCAAGATGGCGACCAAGTTGTCGATAAGGTGGTCCAGGCATGGAAGAAATTCAGCGATACAAGTACAAAAACATGAACTGTTTCAAATTAATTGGTTGAAAGCTCCATGCCCTTACCGTCTCGGATAAATTCTCTAACCCAAGATCTATGCTTTCGCTGTTTTTTTTTTTGTCTTTTCTGATGAAGCAAAACGAGAGGCAAGAAAATAACACGCTTGTCGAGCATGATTGGATTTGATTTATAATATGACGAGAACGCAGTCAGTGTTTTAGAGCGGCAGGTGCTCTCGACATGTTTCTTTCTCAGTGATGGTAACTATTATATGGAAACGGCTCAACTTTCTCGCAGCGATCATATATGGAAACTATAGACTTTATGGACCTTAATGACTCATCTTCTCATGATTATACTAAGGAGTTTTGATGCCAATGTATTTTAGTTATTTACATTTTATTTTATAAACAAAGCCCAACTGAAAAGCACCTATAGCAATGTGGGCCGTCTGTAAATAAGGAAAGAAATAAAGAAGAACAAAGAAAAATTATTCCTTAGCGTGTAAACAAATATGTAGAGCGTACAACATTTTTTTTGGAGGTAAAGATACCTACTACGTGATCACTGACCTGTCAGCTATATGAAGTTTTATTGATATTTTTAAGCCTTTGAGTGACATTTCAGGAAAACCTCCCCTTGAAAGAAATTGCATTAAACATTAACATCAACATTAATTTTTTTAAATTGTCTTCTCAGGAGCTCAAGAGCTGAAATACTCGATCTTTTCATGAAATCCAAGCCATTGAAACAAAAATGTTCTGTGTAATGAACAGTTCACTGAATGAATATTAAATAGTAAGAACTAATTTTTAAAACTACATTGGAGTTGATTCAGTGCGTGATATTTTAACCACTTTGGCTTTTTAAACAATGCAGGAAAACGTAAATCAGCAAACGTCACCTGGCGCTTGCTTCAGGGTATATCCTCGAATATAATCAGCTTTTTTGAAACTCTCAGTAAATTTTTAGGTTTAGAACAATTTGTTAAACTAAAACTGTAAATGCAGATTCTTCTACTTATTATTTGTTCAAAAATTCCACATGAAAAAAATTGACGAAGTTCAGTGCGCTTGTATATTCAGTGTAACAATTTGCAAAGCTAGAATATTTACGAGATCACGTTTATTACAATGTCTCATCTGATTATATTTGATGTTGCAGGTGATGGTTTAACTCAATTTCCTCAGTGCCAGAAATGCAGTGCTCTTAAAACGTCTTTCAGTCCTTTACGGTATCTATCATTAAACACAAAGAAAATAACAGGCGTTATAGCAGCGTTAGAATATAGAACAAAATGCGTGGCAAATCCGAATTGTTCCATATTGCATGGCATTTTCCACTTCCACACAAAATAAAACAGGATTGCATAAACAAATATTGGCAAAACGCAAAAGGCAAATGCGACCATTATAGCGCAGAGGTTCTTCGTCACTTTAGTGTTCTCCTTGTGTCTTTTGCTCAAACGATTTGGTACATTTTCAGTTCCTTTCTGTCTTAAAACCCAGATAATTTGAATATATAGTATAATTAAAATAGAGAAAGGTAACATAACAAGAAGAACAAATATTGTTATTATATACTGTTCTTGCGTTTTTTGAGGATCGAAAGCTGGTGCCCAATCAAATATGCATAAAGTTGTGTTGTTATGAGACCGTAGTCGAGCGGCGTATAAATATGGGCTATGCAAAACCATCGATGTAAGCCATGCCATAGGAATGATAACTTTACAACGTTTAGGCGTTATAATTGCAGGGCGAAGTGGGAAAACAATTCCTCGGTATCTGTCAATGGCAATGACTATTAGACTTAACATTGAAACAGCCATTGAAATGTCCTGGAAGAAATAAACAAGCTTGCACAATGACAGGCCCACAGTTCCGTCGATTAACCATCTTCGAGGACCAAGCACGATCTCGTTTAGTTTCATAGGCACAGCAAAGGTCGAAATAAACAAGTCGGATAATGCCATGTTTGCAATGAGGTAGTTGATAGTTGTTCGCATACGCTTGTTCCGTACAACAGTTGTAACAATGATAGAATTTCCAAATAGAGAAATGATCAAAACTAAACTGTAAACCAGGATCTTGACGCCCTTTACTGTAATACTATCATCTACGAGCCACCTGCAATTTTGGTCTACTGTTGAAGTTGAATTTGGCGGGACGTTTCTGAAGACGTTACTTAAAGACGAATTTAAAGATGGTCTGTTCATGACGATGCCCACTTCTTCTCCGAGTCTCGTCTATTACACTATACTGGCGTAAAATTTAGTCGTGACTCGAGACAAAGGAGCTAACATGTTGCTTATATTTGGTAATGTAGTCTTTTCTACGTATCTTGGTCACAGGTGTAGTTAAGAAAGCATGTTACCCTACAGGAGAATTTTAGTTTTTGTTATTAAATAAATGAGACTGGCGTTCCTTGATTGGAGGTTTTAAAACAAATGGTTTAATGTTCACGCCACAACCGCTTGCAATTTAACGTTCAAAATGGATTCAACCGGTGCTTTACTTGTATAAAAATATTGGTTTTCTGATTCTATCATCAACACATTTTTGCCCTTCTTATCTAAACTTGCATTTTCCATTAACAAAAGATTTACATCTGAGATAGCTCAACCGCTTGGAGCTGGAATTAGGAAAGTTGAGAACTTAAAGTGCCTATGAAATGTATTTTTTACTTCGTTTTTCAGTAGTTTATTATGTCTAAAGAACGAAAATAATAATCATTTTCCGAACGTGAAAGGTATACATTTGAGTAGCACAGCGTGTCAGTGGTTCGCCTGTTGAGTTGAAAGCTTATTGAACGCAGAAGCTTTTTTGTTATTTCTTTTTAGTGCGCGGTGACCGACTAGCGTTCATCGAACGCGAACGATATATTTGTAGTACAAACAATGTATATTAGATGATATTAGCGACTCGGCCGGTCTTCTCTACATGTTTCTCTGAAGTTCATTGATCGCGCGTGGAGGTTATGAGCTTATTTTATCGGCCTGGCGGTTCGCCCGTCTACTTAAAGTTCTTTTTTCAATGCGAAGGATATATGTCTTAGCTGCTTGGCGGCTTGCTAGTTGAAAGTTTCTAAATTATACTGATATGTTATGCATATCCGAGGTGGTGTTTTTCAGGCGGCTCGCTGAATTGAATGTGAATGGTGTATTTTTAGCGGCAAGGCGCCTTGTATCTAGCGTATTTATTTATTTTCAAAATGTTTGAACTCAAGTATATACGTAATTATTAAGCTTCTTAGGCCTGGGGCAAACGTCGAATCTAAGTCGCGTCGAATTTATTAAAAATAGATTGGACAAAGAGTCGACTTAATTCCACGTGGTAGCAAACGTCGAACCTGCGTCAATCCTATTTCACAAGTTGCACTTCATTAAAACACGGGAATAGACCGATTGCATAAATGGCGCCGAATTTGAATAACAATACGTTAGAAAACCTTAGCCTCGCGCTCATGTTTCCAGACAAAGGATTTCTCTCATCAACGCGAGGCTAAGGTTTTCTAACGTATTGTTATTCAAATTCGGCACCATTTATGCAATCGGTCTATAAGCACGCGTCCCCGTGCTATTCACTCGACGCGGCTAGTTACTGCTAAGGACTTGCTAGCGAAATGCCGAAATAGGGATGTCCGATTTAGTGGTAGTGGTTTGCCATGTGCCAGATTCTTAATAGAGTGAGAACAATGGTCATGTTAACTTATTGTTACTAACGCCGGTGCGTTATCGTTTATTGAATTTACTGTTGTTTTCCCCAAAAATCCTAACCCGATAAACAATGTTTGAGAAATACAGAAACTTTATTTTTTTGGTCGCGTAGCCAGAAAATTTCATGAGGTACACAAATCATTGTTTTTTGGCAGTGAGCGTATCGCACATTTTAGCCTGTACATTCTTTATTTTTTTGGGTTTTACGAGGTACGCAAATGCGTTTTGCGTACAAGTAGCTACGCGCCTATATTGTAATCTTACTGCATGCAAAATGCAGAGCGATTTCAAGGTGCAGAGAGAGTCGGAGACTGAGATCAGTGAAAGAGATGATGATATTTGGTTTATTTGTTGAGAAAACTTAGCCCAGAAAACACCTAGCCTCCTAGGAACCGGCCCGTCCCCCATACTCATCTCATTTGCCTCAGATTATTGTCAAAGTAAAAGTCTTTGGTTGACTTTTTGACTGCGAGAGTGCGGAGACTGCGCTTCTGAGCGAGACCGAAATCAATAAGAAATCCAACGAACAAAAGAAAATCTAGGATGATCTTGCGAACAGTTCATACACATCATTCATATCCAATCACCGTTTATTTGTAAACCTCGTTTTCTTTCCAAACTACTTTATTTGATCGGTTCATGATATCTCACGATTCTTTACTACTGAGAATATTACATTAATACAACAAAGGTATTCCACCTCACCGTTTCTTACATGCATCTGAATTTCAAACACAAACAATATTTCGTTGATATTTCCTTGGAGCTAAAACAATGGTGTTTTTGTTGTATAAACTTTTTCAGTGATTTGTTTGGCCAAACGCAAGGTGCAGTGTGTTTGCTGTAAAAGTTCCAGGATGTTTGGCATAAATAAAAACGACCGCTCTACACTTAATAATAATAATCATAGATAAATGTTCTAAAAAACGTGTACGGGAAAATCTAAAATCCCGTACACGTTTATTAGAACATTTATCTGTGATTATTATTAAGTGTACATCCTGGGAACCTTACAGCAAACACAAAGCATTTTTTTGCGGCCCAAAATCTTGAGTTTGGCAATAAATTTCACTAAATAGATTATACGACAAAACACCATTCTTTTATAGCTCTCTTAAAATCCCAGGTCCCAGGTTAGATTTTTAGCTTCAGCGTGCGACACGATTTTTTCCGTGGGCACCTCATCTCCATTAATACCATGAATACCTTAAATTATATCTATGGCTAATCTGAGGAGACTAGTGACCTAGATTTAGTCGCTTTCACTTGAGGAGACTGCCGTGAACGTCGCCTCCCATTTCTTCATGGCTTTGGCATGAATTGCAGCGGCCTCCTGCACAGTCTTCATCACCCCCGGAAGTTGCTCAGCAATGGTTTTCCCCTTTTTTTGCCTGAGTAGTAAACAAAAGGAAAAACAAAACATTAACTAGTAACATCAAGGTCGTTCCTAGGGGGACTCCTATAGGGGTGGTTCCATAACCCCCATTTTAGCCGACTTTTTATTGCACTAGCTCTGACCACAACCCCAATCCCCCACCCCGCTCAGGTGTTAATTGGCCTTCTCCCAAACTGAATTTTGGAATGCTGCAGTGGTGAGTGGTGGAGCACACATAAACAATTCTTATAAATTTCCAACCCTGGGAAAAGGCCACGATACTCACTTTTTTACAACGGGTTGAAGTGTGCGGTCATCCCTCTCTTCTGAGTGCTTCCGACGCAAAGTTGGAAGTACGTCTCGTGGGCCTTCCAAGCGTTCTGTATCCACCCGATACCGATTTTGCCGCCTCTTCTCTATATGTGCTGTCTGGTCCACGGCCTCCTCCTCTTCTTCATCAGTAAGTGAATCTTGTCCATCATCATTGAACCCGTCTAAGATATTAGACTTTGGAGCGTCAACATTATCCCTGACACAAAAATAAGTGCATTAGTTTAACAAAGTTTGGCAATTCCATTAACCTCCGATGTCTTCCAGCAAAAATGTCATGCACGGTTCGTTCAACTTAAATACAGTACTGACGAAAAACTGATACGAGTTTTGGATTGCTTAAACTTCCAACAGAGGTCTTGGAGTCTGGGAGAAATAGCGGCATGTTATTGTTGACTCATTACACATTTCAAGAAAGACAAAAACACTGAAACTTGGTTACCTTGGGTTCAGGAACTTGGCCGAAATTCGTTTTCGCACCCTCTCGATAGCGGCTCGTTCTGTAGTTTTGGTAGTCAGTGCATTGCTGTAGTATCCACTAGTGACAGTTGGTAGAACATCCCTGTGTTCGACCATGAACATGACCACCGACTTGTAATCTGTTCGGAACTTATTGAATGCGCTCCTTAATAGCAAATCTTCCTCTGGTTTGAATAACATTTTTATCTGAGGCTTAGTGGTTCTCGCCACATGACGTTTACTAGAATTACTAGTGCATGAGCTGGTGCTCGGAAATACAAGGCTCCCTGTTAAAGCGGCCTTCATAAAAATGTTCGAGTCCTCTCCTCGACGTTCACCGGCCATCTTAGTCAGTACCAAAAGAGAAAGCCATATGAAATAATTTTTTCTCCTTTTTATTGGAATTGAGGTGCAAAACATGACATCATATCGGCGTGCGCGCTTTTCAGCCTAGAACAAGGCGACGATCGTGTGGTTTTAATTTCGGAGCCTTTGGCAATTATCATCTATTGGTGGCGATTACTATTTAGTCAATGATTTGGCGTGAAAGGGTGACACTGCACAATTCAAGCATTCTGATATCACACCATATCTGAATGCAAGCTGTGTTGTTTTTATTTCGGAACCTTTGGCAATAAACAAATTCGGCTAACGTATTGTTGTACCCAATTCAAACCTTCTGGGAATAGGATCCTTTGTTCACAGTATTTCCATATAATTTCCATGCCCATGCTTCTTTGATATGGAAATATGACGAACAAAGAGTTCTAATCCCAAAAGGTTTGAATTGGGTACAACAATGCGTTAGCCGAATTTGTCTATTATCATCTATTGGAAACGATTACTAAAGCCAATGGTATGGCGTGAAATAAATCAATTATCGAGTGTTTTCCATTGAACTGTCATTTTCGCGCACAGTATCAGCTAGACTGCGCCGAAAAGTTATAAAAACGGGACTTTTTCATTTCCTCTCAAAATGCCGAGACGTTTTGTCCTCCCGCCATTCCCGGTTGTGTTTGCAAACTTCATTGGATTCTTATTGGCAATTCCTCCAATTGTACTAGCTCCGAATAATATTCCACCGCCATTTCCAATCTGGGTACTAGAGTTTTTGACAGTGATCTTGATTTACATTAACCTTCATGGACCATTCCTCGAGCGACTATTTCCTGGATTCCGACCACTGAGAAACACCGGAAAGGACTTATACAGCTATATGATACTTAACCCGTGGCTTTTCTGGTACGCAACTGGGGAAACAGTGGAGAGCTTTGAGGAAATAGTACGGACCATTGGTTTGCAAGTTAGCTCCCCTCGAAGCACCTACCGCCCGCCCAGAACAGATAGAAGGAGAAGATGCCTGCTTGACGTAAACAACAGGATTCTACTTGCAATCATGTGGCTCAAAGTTTACCCTGCGTATCGCGTCTTAGCGTCCCTTTTTGCTATAAGCAAAACAACTGTTTATGAAGACATATACCACATCATCCCTATACTGTTTGTTTCGTACAGACATTTTGTGACCTGGCCCAACATTGTACGCTGGAGAAATTTCCTCAACACATGGCCAGAATTCCCTACTGTCGTCGGGTGTATAGATGGTACGGTTCATCGGATACAAAGGCCAACGGGAGGAAGATTACAGCGGGAATTTTACCGGCGCGATAAAAAATTCCATTTTATGTCTTCACAAGTTATTATCGACGCCAATGGTATGATAGTCCTGGTTGTGTCTGGGTAAGAAAAAACTCACTACGCAATATGAAAATGAAAATGAAATTAATGAAAGTGTTTTTTAATTTGAATTTCAGATTCCCGGGTCATCTGAATGACGCACAAACATACCAAAATATCCCTTCAGTTGGAGCAAACGGAGTCCTTCGCCTTCCCAGACGAGCTCGACTAGCCGCAGATGGAGGATATGCGGCGCGTGACCCGCTTTTGAGGCCCCTTAGGATAGCAAGGAACAGAATAGAAAGAAGAGCAAATAGACGACTTAGGCGGATTCGGGTTTCAGTAGAGCATGCTATTGGACGACTAAAAGTTTATCGCTCCTCTTCCTCAACTTTTCGTCATAGAAGGCCATTTCTCCCAGTTGTTGTTGCCACTTGTGCTTATCTGACAAATAGGAGGCAAACACTACTGAGACGACTTTAATCGGGTGCAAGGGAAACCGTTTGGCCGATCTCCAAAATTAATAAAAACAATAATAGTGATCGTCCAGGAAAACGTAGTGATAGTGCCGCTCTCTCTGTCACGCAAGCGCTCGCTCGAGCCCGCCAACGTGAAAAAAAAAAACCCGAGATGTTGCGCACCTAAAATGACTGAACTGTATTAATTTCATTGTATCCAGGTTGTGTTTATTAATAATAAAGTAAATGGCAAATATCATTGCATGTAGTACCATTATCAATAAGTAAACTAATCTCCCCGTCAAAACCAAACCGACCTTCAATATTCGAGTCATCATTCGCTTCATATCGAAGGTCATATGCAGTCTATAAATTGTTGTAGGAATTAAATCGAAATTGCAAAATATGGGTTGGGTGCACACTTTATCATCCAGCAGAAAAGCTGAAGGGAAAAGCGGGTGTTTTTCTTTCGGAACCTTTACGCGAGGAGTTTGATATGTTTTGGGTTGATTTAGACCCCTGCACAAGCAACTGAAATTATTGCAATGGCCAAGACTCTTCGAAGACTCTGTTTATAGAAGTCCGTGTGTTGACTTTTGGATTGATTCAAATTATTTTATTTTATCATTCTAATTGACAAATGATTTCATTATACACGACGTTCGTCTAATTGGAGAAAAACCTGAATTGCATGTAAAGTGAAATCGTGTATTTTTTAGCTAAAGAAAAGAGTACTCTCCTCGTTTGTAATTGTAGAGTTAAACACGATAAAGTGTCATAATCGAGAATTTAAAATTCACTTGTCAGAAAACAATAGTCCCGCATGTTGTGCCAAAGTGGCTGATATGAGCTAAATCGGACATCTCTAATACAGTGCTCGTCGGGCCTTTCTTTGGTACACTGTGTCACACCCAGGGTACTTACTGGATTGTCATGTCGACATCGACGCTGTGTTTTACTAAAATTATCTCACAAGGTATCGATTAGGGTGGCATGAGAAGAATTAAAAACAAAACCTCGTCATTCTGACGTAATCATTATAGGAGGGTCTGAATGGGGGTACTAGAATCTCAGTTATCAGTTAAACTTTCGGTCCTGTTTCGGCCATTTCTCAACTATCAGTTAAAAGTTTAGTCATTTCTCAGTATCAGTTAGTTTTGACAGATCTCGACAGTTAATTTCTTTTTAATTTTACTAATTTTACATTGTATTTTTTTAAGACGTCAGAGCATAAATGAGTTAATATCAAAGACCTCCAGAAGCTTTTCGAGGAACTTATGAATGTTTTCCACATCTTCCAAGAATCGCCAAACAATACTAAATACAGTCCGACTACCTTATGAATGCTATAGGTCGTTTCCAAAGAGCTCCGAAGCATTTTGCTATCCTAAATGTCAAAAGCACGTTATATACCAACAAGAACTCTACGAGGAGTGAAATCCATGTATGTTCCCATCAGGGTTAACTATGGTTACTCTCAAATAAAGCAAGGACCACTTGGACAAACAGCACGGCGAAGTGAAGCCGGATCTTGGTGCAGATCAGGATTAGCAGTATTGAATAAAACTTAAAACTTAATGCAAGGCTGATGGGACAGCTATAAAGGGTATTTTATTGCCCAATATTTCGGTTAGGCAAAACTAACCTTCATCAGGGGCTGCAAAGAGCT
This sequence comes from Dendrophyllia cribrosa, assembly GCA_024195265.1. Classification (NCBI taxonomy): domain Eukaryota; kingdom Metazoa; phylum Cnidaria; class Anthozoa; order Scleractinia; family Dendrophylliidae; genus Dendrophyllia; species Dendrophyllia cribrosa. The sequence continues at coordinate 35,236,533 of JAJLRJ010000008.1, read as the reverse complement.
AAGTAAAAATGGAATAAAACGGTTACAAGATATGAATCATTAGTTTTGCCTAACCGAAATATTGGGCAATAAAATACCCTTTATAGCTGTCCCATCAGCCTTGCATTTAGTTTTAACTATGGTTACTATACTAAAACTGGCCTATTTGTGAGTGATATCCACATGCAAGATATTGAGGTGAAATTCATCAAATCTCAGCTAACAGTTATTATACATTTCTCAACTATCAGTTAAATTTTCGGCCATTTCTCAGCTGACAGTTAAAATTTTGTTAACGCCATCTACACCCTCTTATAGATGAAAGCATTCGATATGATAGCGAAAGTCTAAAAGTGCGGTCAAAGTTCAGTTTTTCGCTCGATTAAATGCACAAAAATAAGGCGCAAGGACGAAGCGCCACTCAAGCCTTAAAATAAATTCAATTGAAGTCAAACTTTATACAAACTCGGAATAACTATTTTTAAGCCTGGTTCACACTAGCGACATAACGACATAAGAACATGGACATAATGACATAAAGAAAAGATCAGTTTTTTTCCTTATATCGTTATGTTTATATTATGTCATTATGTTCCTATTATGTCGTTATGTTGTGTTGTTCACACTGGTGACATAAAACATCGATATACGTTGTGTTTTGAATTTGCGTGACCTCGCCGTTATGTCGTTATGTCGCTAGTGTGAACCAGGCTTAATTGTTAGCTTTTAAAGATTTTCAAATCTGTTGATATTGTGATTTTGCGGCCATTTAAAAAACACATTCGAAGAGCAACGAAAATGGCGGCAACATATACGTCATGTTTAATGGCATAGAAATGTTCCTGCATGGTACCTAATTTTTTGACATTTTTACTTCATAATCATAACATACCAGTATTTCAAGTTTCAAGGTCGAACTCGCAAGGCCTCCCCTTGAAAAAATCGAAAATATATGTAATCTGTTCGCCCCAGATGCCACAACTGAAGATGTTTAGACGAAATGCTGGAGTTTAATCAACATCAATCGGGCAGTTAAAATTCTAAACTGATAAGTTTAATTCTTCGCGATTTATATCTTGAACCAAAGGAAGTATCAACTAGCATTCACTAACAACGCATTCAGTGGTTTTAGTAGCGCTTGATCGTCACAGAGTAACTTACTATTTCCCAATTGTAAACTTGTTAATAACCACTTTTGACATTTCCAGCTCTTCTAAAGCCTCTGAATGCGTTGTTTACATGCTAGCGGATATTCTCTCCAGTTCAAGAAACAAATCACTGGAACTTTTAAACATGATTTCTAAAACGTATTCACCCAAGGGTAGCTTTGTAAAAAATATGAGCGTTTCGCCAAATCGGTCGTTGACGGAACGTTTTCGATCCCAACAGGCAACCACAATTCAGGTATAAGAAAAACATATTTTCTGAGCAGTTTTCTTTCGATTATTAGAAGTAGTACAGTTTTTAATAAACGTCCTGCCTTTGAGACGAGAGAATATCGCATCCACAAATTGAAATTTTCCCAAATATGAAAACACCGGCGAAATAGAAAGCTGAGGCTTAAAGCATTTTGCATGCATCGTGCATGTTTATATTTCCTTTCAACTTAAAGCGGAGTGGGACTCGTGTGATATTAGTTAGGAGTTCCCTACCAATGATACCGTTGCGTGATGCGACATAAAAATATTGCTCATGTTTAAAGAGATAATAATAAAATTTCTCAGCCTCTTTCCATTAATTCCCATTATCAAAATACAAGTTCTCTTTTCTTGTTCCCGTAAGTTTCTTTGGAATAAGTGGGGAGAATTCGTTAAAATATCAAGAGAATTCATCTTGGATGATATGATCATCCGTAATTCTCATGACCTCTACTTCTGATGGATTAATCATTGGTATTACAAGGAAAAATATATCGATGATCACCATTGGGACTTAAAGGGTAAAATAAAGAAGCTTTTTTTTAATGATATGCACACTAGAAAGGACAGTGAGTGAAGAAAACTAAAGCTGGTATGTTTACTTTTTAAGGTTACCGTGTACCTTCGGGGATGTCTCCAGTATAACAGCTCTAGCGTCTTAAGATTTCGTTTAATATACCTAAACTCAGATATCAAATTAAAGCTTATAGAGCTGGCTATCTAAATATGGAAACCATTTGGTAATAAAATGAATTATCAAATTTTTTACGACGTCTAAATTCGAACGTATTGTATTGTATTGTATTTTGCTAATTTGATTTGTTCTCGGATTTCCGGACACGAAGCGCTAAAAAAACGTGTCGGCGATTTCCCATATTCAACTGCAGTGAAAAGTTACAGAATATTTTCGAAAAGGGGAGAAAAAAAATTGGAGTGATCGCACGGAAATGGCTCTTGACGAAAACGTTTTCGGAAATAAGAAATTCGCCGACACGTTTTTGTTGATTATATGTTAGCCTAGCTTCTGTCCAAATTTGAGGAAAATCGAACAAATACCCTTTGAGTTGTAGCTCTTTAAAGTGTCCCTTACAAGCGAAAAATTAACTTTGAGAAAACAGCGCTTTAATTAAATAGAAAAATATATCGCTTCATAAACAAACTCCGCCCGCAAAGATTATACAGTCATTTCTTCGTCAATTTTCACTATTTTTCGATAATTATTTTTTGGATGAAAGTTCATTCTGTAAACGTTATTTTGACGCCCAAAAAAAAAATTCAATAAAATGGTCGATCTGAAGGTACTCGGTAATCTCGTAAACTCGCGAAGCGTTGAACGATATACAGTATACGGGGACAGATATGCAAATTAGCCACTTCTTCCTTCCAGGTCCCGTCATTCCTTCCATAGGCTCTAAACTTCTTGGTAATTCCCCAGTGTATTACGTCATTCAGTTGTCTCGTTACAGACAATCACGGCATATTTATGTCACGCTAAGAAGTTTTCATTCACAAAATTGCCCGAAAATTCCTAGCATCAACGTTGAATTTTATTGCAATGCAATAAAATGAGGAAGGTTAACCGTTAAAATGGGCTATTCTACACCCTACCAAAACGGCTCGAAAACCACCCCTATTTTGGCCATACGTTATATAGAGGAGTATCCCCTTTGGCAATGGGTAATGTTCAGTCCACCTGGTCACTCTGGAAGATACATGTAAACTGACGTTCGATTGAAGTGGTAGTTCGAGTGTGGTTTAGTGACGCTAGAACAGTGCAAGGATTGAGGCTTTCGAAGAACTTGAAATGTCAAAAGTGGTTATTAACAAGTTTACACTTGGCAAATAAACTGTGGCGGTCAAAATATAGGAATTTAAAACTCAAACTTGATTTTCAAGTGCTTCTAAAGTCACTGAATGCGTTATTTACATGCTAGTGGATATTTTCTCCGGTTGAAGATGCAACTCGCGAAGATTTTAATTAATTTTAGAACTTTATCGGCCCGATTGATGTTGATTAACCTCCATAAGTTTCCATAAATCTTGTGGCATTTGGGCCGAACAAATCCCAGGGGGGCGGGGGGAGGGGCGTAGTCAACAAAAATTTGTACGGGGATGCTCCGCCTCAATGTTTAAACCCTTATCCTTTCATATAAAGTTTTTTGACAATAAAGGTACCCTTTTCGTATACCTTTCATTGAAAATTGTACCCCTTTCATATAGCCTTTACGTACGTCTGTTTGATATATTTTGAAAGACCCCTTTTATTATAGTTTTCCCTACCTTTTTTATGCTTCAACGACGTGCTTTCGTTACCCTTTCTTATTCTTTGTGAAAACTCTACCCTTTCGTATACTTCAACTCGTAAAATCCCGACCCTTTCATATACCTCCAGCCTAAAAAAGGTACCCCTTTCGGGCGGAGCATCCCCGTATAGACCATTATAGGGAGTACCCCCCCCCCCCCCCCCCCCGGGGGAACAAATGCAGAATTTTGGTCTTGGCCATACTAGAGATTAAGCAAACACTCAGCGAGAACGTTCAAATAATAATAATAATAATAATATAGAAAAGATTACTAAGCAAAACTACAACAACAAAAAGGAGAGTTTGAAAAGTGGCTAGCGAACGGATCTGAGTTCCAGACGAGACAAACCCGACTATAGAGTTGATACGTCCTCCGTGAATAAATCAAATTTCCCCTCGTTGCCTAAAAATATCCCTTTCATAATTCCAAAGTTTAAATGTTGGAGGTGATCACCCTTTTGCGATTTAAAGCTCCGATGCCCGATACAATTTTCTTGCATATTTTATCGATGTGATCATGGATGTGAATGTTGCACCGAGAGAATTTTCTTGCATATTTTATGCGATATGAATGTTCCAAGAAACATTTTGATTAACTTTTCGCTCACGATCAAAGGTTAAGTGCGAGTCATCAGCATACATTCGAGGTTGGGAATGTTGGAGGCAATTCGGTAAGTCACTGATATAAATTATAAATAAGAGCGGGACTACTGTTGTTCCATGAGGAATACTGTAATGGCGGAATATCTCAAAAAGATCACAGCCATTTACGGCAATCTAAGTAAGATTTGAACAAGTTACATGAAGTGTCGACGACACCGTATTCTTTCAGTTGAGGCAAAATAATATTGTGATCACGGTGTATTGTGATCACGGTGTCACGGTGTCACGGTGTCGGTGTCGGTGGCGATCTTTGTTTACACTTTTTGCCTTGTTAGCATATGTGCATCATTTTCTAATCGAGCTACAACAAAATCAACTCTGAATATTGAAAAGTCATAGTACAATTAGCTTTCTCTGGAAATTTGAACCCGATTAAATAGTACATGCAAAGAGCTAACAATTGGATAGATTACTAAATTTAACAAGCTCTTTCAACTTTTGAAGTCAATTCGTATTTAGCACAATGTCTTCTCTACGTAAATTCGTATGCTAATGAGACAAAATGTAAACAATGACGTCAGCAAAGATCGCCCATAAGGTATAAGTGTTCTCATCAAACTACAAGAAGAGTGTTTTATCGGGATTTCCAAACACCGAGCTAAATTCCTTTAAAAAAACGAGGCGCAGCCGAATGTTTTTTTTACCGAATTCGCGGTGATTGGATATTTGCATGATCAAACACTCTTTCGATACTGTTTCGAGTGTTTGACAAAATCGTCAAAATCTATGTTCAAAGTGATGCCTTCAAGCATGCACAGCATGCGCAGTTACGGCAGATTTAAGTGGTTGGAAACCCGATTCGTGACTAATATTAAGTTGTTATCAGTGAGCCGTAGAGTTGGTCGTAAATGATTCTCTCGAATACTTTTACTATCACGACCTAGATTAACGAAATAGAGATTTCCTATTTATAGGCCTTGGCACAAATCTAAGCTAATCTAGTTAGCACCAAACTAATTTGCATTTCACATTTGACTGGTTTTTATTGGCAATCAAAAAGTAGGCCAAAACTCATCAGAGGAATAAGCGGGGGAAAAGATCATGCGGAACACTAAAAAGCGTTTTTCTTTGCGCTTAGGTTATGCCAAAGACGGCAGCCGGATGAGTAGGAACTCTGTCTTTAATATGCTGTGTTGTTTTTATTATGGTCCTTATATATTAATATAGTGATGACAAGGATTGCTACCTCTCAGACAGTAATTAATATTTAAATCTGAGCGTTCACCCCGTACGCCCAGTTTGGATAATTTCCATTCTTCAGGAACAAAGCCAGACGCAAAATTAGCACAAACAGTCTTTTCATGAAAAAAATAAAATAAACCACTGCGCTGTCTAAATTGCTTAGCTTTCTCCTAGACACAAACGATATAAAAATACTCTTTAGATTTCTGCTTTCTTAGGCCTTTTCCACACGTATACGTTTACATTCGTAAACGCATATTTTTTTATGCGTTTAGGCCTCCCGTCCACACGTAAATGATGAAAACGGTCACCCTAAACGGATATTTTCGAAAACGCTCTCCAAAGTGGATATTTTCGAAAACGCCGTTTACCCGTTTACGTGTGGACAGCGTAAACGGATATTTTCGTAAACGCTGATGCTACAGATTCGGACCCAGTCCACAAATAAAGAAAATAGAGCAGAATTCCAATATATGGCGGACGATCTGACGCATGCTCAATGCAGATTTGAAACGTTTACATATCATTTTAGCGTTTACGTGTGGACAGGTGAAAACGAATTGTAAACGATGGCTGGCTTCGTGTGGACGGGAGCGTTTCAGATAAAAAAAAAGATATGCGTTTACGAACGTAAACGTATACGTGTGGACGGGGCCTTAATTCGCAGCGGTGTGTTCGGGACAGCCGGGGCTCAGTCATTTTCTGCAGTATCTCGAACAAAGTGTGGTTTCCCGTGGCCTAAATTAAGGTATTCCTGGAGGCTAAAGAGACGTTATTGGATTGCAGCGATTTTTTACAGGTCAAACTGAGATAATCTAAAAGAAATGCGTACGCCAAATGTTAGGCTAGGATCACCAAACCCTTTTGAGATGTGGACAAGCAAAGTTTCGTTTCTAAGACTGTTTTCGCGGTAAAAATACGAACACCATACTGCGTTAAATGCAGTTGCGTCCTGCTGCGGATCTCCCCAAGAATGGCCAGTTGACAGCTCGATCAAATAAAACCGTGTATTAAATCTGATCAAAGAATCGACAACATTTAGAACAACACGCCTGTTATATCTTTATTTTGATCTCAGTAAAAGGAAAACTCGCTCAGTCACGTACTTGGGGTAGACCTAGTCTAAATCTAGGCTAAAATGCTTTTAGCGACCAGCAAGCTTTGTGCTAGGCCTGTCACCTTTTATAACACGTTAAGAGTCCTCGGAGAGGGAAGCATCTTAAGCGCTTTTTAAAGATATTTTAAAAAATATCTCGGACTATAGAAGAATTTGTTAGGCACCTGAACGCCCGATCTATATATACTCTCAGTAGGATAAAAATCATAACACTCACACTGGACTTTGTATGCAATACATTGTAACGCATGGTTTGTTCGCTAATAGACCTTACTCGCTTGGGCGTAATGTTTGCCCAATACAAACCTCTTGGGAGTTAAATTCTTTGTCTGAGCCACATCCATATTAATGTATCTTCTCAAGCGTTAACGGAAAAGAAAGAAATAATACCCAGGGGAATGACACGTGGTCTCTAATGGGTAAATAAATACGCCCAAGCGAATAAGGTCTATTGAGAAATATTGTCATAATGCAGTGTAAAAAGTAAGGATTGCTAATATGCTATAAAGGAACAAATAGAGCAGACTCTGCGATCACCGATAGGTCGGTGATTTGTATACCTAGCTCAATGTTGTTGTAAATTAGGGAATTCAACTCTGAATATCTGGTACCGTCGCTAAGTCAAACAACTTTCCGTTCCCCTTCAGAGTTCACAGGGTCCAGAGGAGTCTATTTGATCGTACAAGACGCTGGGCGCTTTCCATTCAACCAAAAATTCCGGAAATTCAGGGTTGGGAAGTGAATGGAAAGCAAATTTCTCGGAATAAAATTCCGTAAAATCGGAACAACCGAAAAATACCGTTCCATTCGACCATTCCTGCTCGGCCCAGTTTCTCCGAGCCGGAATCGAACGTGTCCGCATAGTCAAGATGGCGTCTCAATATCGCGTTTGTTTTTCACCGAAAGCTTACAGCTCTTACTCGAGCATCATAGCTAGTACAACAGCAGAAATGGCCGCAGCTAGGACTGGTAAGTAGCACAGAAATGCTTATAAGCTTATGTATTAAACGAGCACAAAGTACAAGTCGTCGACTCGATTTTTAAAAATTCCTTCGCATGTATAAACAGCTAGCTGCACTGAAAAAAAATATCATCGTTCTCGCATAAAATATTGTTCGTTTTAACTTCAGAGTCATCGAACAACTCCAACGCAAGTAAAAGAGGCAACGAGTCCGCCATTTGTTTCCTTTGGTTTATTTTGTATTTTCGCGCGAAACTTGGAGAACAACCAACCGGAAAATACTGTTCCATTCGCCACACGGAATACCCGGAATTTCAAACCGGAATTTTTGGTCGAATGGAAAGCGCCCGCTATTTTCTTCGAATCGTCGCCGTCTTGAAAGTTTAACTGATTGCGTTACACAAAATATGTACCGCGGGCCAAATTACTAAAGGGCGCAATAATCTTCGGAAAGCGAAGCTTTCCGAACAAGACACGAAGTGCCGACAACGAGGCACGAAGTGCCGCGAGAAAAGAAAGGAAAGCTTTCCGTATTCTTTTCTGTGCACCGATTTCGCAGCTTCCGAGCCTGTAGTAATTTGGCCCGCGGTACATATTTTGTGTAACGCAATCAGTTTAACTTAATTTCAAGACGGCGACGATTCGAAGAAAATAGCGTCTTGTACGATCAAATAGAGCTCCTCTGGACCCTGTGCAGAGTTCGAGATAGTGGGGGGTCTTTCTACTGTATGTCACCTCTGGATTTTCCCTTGGTGTAATTGGCAATGGAGCAAAGTCTTGCGACAGAAAAATTGTAACAAGTCTCTAATGATGTAATTCTTATTAATTTTAATATTCTCTCTTCAATTTTGCTTTTGACGGAGCCATTGAAATAATCCACATTTACGGTTTTTAATATTCGCATGCAGTGAAAATTTCAAATTAAGCAAATCTCTGATCCAAATCATTACTGTCGCTGTTGATGACCGATACAGGTGGGTTCCCATTCAAAATAAAATAGAACGTACTGGCTACTCAGTTTTAAATAGACGTACTGACTAGACAATCCAGTGAGCTAATCAGGAATCAATGCAAATTCATGCAGTAGGCACCAAGAGTGACAGAAAGACCCGAGAAAACGCGTATGAGCGAATCACGATTGGTTTTGGTTTTACTTCTCACTGCAAGCTGATTCTGTGTTTACACTTGGGCAGTTTAACTGCAATACCGAGGTAAATATTTACTGACTAAACCTTGGTACATTTGTGTTTCAGTACTGGCTCAAATATAAACCGAGGTAAACCTGTCATCAATCACGATCAAATCGAATTGGCGGCAAATTCTAAAATCCATGCATGCATAAAATGCCCGCGTTTATAAGAGAAGCTATGGCTCTTGTAGCCCCCGCGTTTCATTTTCTTGTTTTTGAGCTGCAAACTCAGGTCTCAAGATTTCAGCGGCTCTTACTTCTGCAGCACCTCAAGAAGTCAAGGCGAAAGCGATTTAAAATTTTACTTCAAATTGCTCTTAGAAAGAAAAGGCGCGCTACTGACGTGCGTGGTCATGGTCGAGAAACCAATTCTGGTTTAAACTCTTTTGCACTGACATTTCATTGAAGATTGGTGGTAAGAGAACTTCAGAATATCCAGACGTACGTTCGATTACATTGTCCGAGTGGTTGGTCCGGATCTGGCAAAGAAGGACACTAGATTGCGTGAATGTATTCCGGTAAACAAGCGAGTGGCTGTGGCAATGTGGCGATTTTTGTTCGTCGTCGAATTAAAGGATTAAGGGACCGATCGTTAATTACGCCCTGGGGGGAGGTGGTTTTCTAAAAAATCTTGTGTATGAAAATTGTACCCCCACAATAAACTTTCAAACAAAAGTTATACCCCCACTGCTATTACAATTTAAAAAAAATAACCCCCCCCCCCCCCCCCCCCCCTTCCTCCCACACACACACAATTCGTCAAATGAACTTGCTTTTACTGCTTTACTTATGCTCCTATTCAATTTGCACGGTATCCCCGTAAGAGTGGTGGGTGGCATTGCTTGCGGGGAGCGGCTTGTAGATATCATTAATTCAGGCCGCCACCGGGATGGTATCTTTCTGTGGTGCTTTGTTGCACCATAACAATTTAACGACCACCCTCACTTCTCGTGCAAGGCAAAAAATAACCCCCCAAATGGAGCTTGTTTAAAAAATTACCTCCCCCTCAAAAACCACCGCCCCCTCCTGGGACGTAATAAACGATCGATCCCTAATGTCTTTCAGGTCTTTGTTTTTTGCCATGACTCGTAGTCGAGATTCAAAACAAACTTCGCGAAAACGTGATCGAATGAGACTGATGCAATCTCCACACCACGGGTTGTGAAATACTATGCGACCACAAGCGGATATATCTGTCATCTCGACCTTGGTTACCGAATGCCTGATCACAGGATCGAACTTTTACCTTGTGCGTTTACTGATGAGTCAATTCCAGCAGTGCCCATCTCCTCCCCGGGCCAACCCCCGGGCATTTACATTTTTTTTAATATGGTAAATTCCCCACGGTGGGGACAAGTAAGCCGTTCGAATTCCCCGCGGTCGGGCCAAAAAAGAACGGTATTAAAATGCCAGAAGAGTGCGATAAGTGCTAAATCGTACAATAGTATAATCGTCTCCGATTTTACGATTGTACTATGATTTTACAATTATACGATTTTACTATTTTCCGATTCTCCGATTCTCCCATGATTTGACTATTATCCGATTATACTATTTTCCGATTCTCCTATTGTACTATTGTCATATTGAAAAACCAATGTATTTCTCGTTCTTGAAACGCGAACTGAAAAACAAGCCATGAAAGACACAAGTATTTCTCGTTCTTTAAGCGCGTGCGGATAAATTACACGCTTTTAGACGAAGAATCGTAGAATCGGAAGAATCGGAAGAATCGGAAGAATCGGAGACTTATTCTTAGAAATCGTACTTAGGTAAAATCGTAGAATCGGAATAATGACAATAATCGGAGAATCGGAGACTTCTTAGAAATCGTACTTAAGTAAAATCGGAGAATAAGAAACTTAAATCGCAGAATAGGAGAAAATCTGTTGTGCTAAATTGGAGAATAGTACCCCTAAATCGGTTATACTATTCTACGATTTAGCAATAACCGCACTACTCTCGGGCATTCCCACTCCCGGGTTCATACAGCTCAAGTTTAAATAATATTTGTCTTGTAGCTAGAGCCAGTGAGTACTGTAAGTTGAGAAAAAAATGAGGTTTATTAAATATATTCATCCGTTTTCATCTATTAAATTATGCAGTACAAGTTTTAATGTTGTTTATAAAACAACAAAACGGTCAAACATACCTTTAAAAATGTCTACAAGCTTTTCAAACTGCGAGGCCGAAGCCACGTGGCTGTCATACCCCTCGGGGTAAATGACGGGTGTGCTAATACCCGCCCCCCGGGCTAAGCTAGATTTACTCATGCCCCACCCCCGGGATAGCAATATGTGTAAATGGCCTGGGTAGGGGGGGGGGGGGGGGGGGGATGGGCACTGCTGGGATTAACTCATCCATTACCATGGTATCAGTTGGTGTTTACAATCGCAAAATATTTACCTAGGTAAGTAAACTCCAATACCTCGGTAAAACGCTCAAGTACAAACACGGCATGAAGTCACGAGCGTTTTACCCAATCACAAAGTAAGCAAAATCACAAAACCACGGCGAAAGCAAAATACCCTTTGACACTCATTGCTACTAAACATAAGCAAGAGAGGATAAAGGGTATCACGTGGCACAACTGAGCGTACGTCAGATGTGTATCGCGTCAACGCCTACACATCACAATCCTGGAGAAAGCTCTCGCAAAGAATCTGTTCATTGTGCCGTAACACAGAGGATGAATTGCACCTGGTAAACACGTCAGAATATAAAAATACTTGCGCAAAACTTCCTGAAAAGGAAAGCGCCAACCGCCGTTTACATCGGTGGAGTATTCCCACAGAAACAGGGCCTGGTATGGAATATAACAAACCACAAATGATATGATTATCACATAGATCATTCTTAATAAGTCGAATTCTAGTTCCATGCCGGTTTTGCTCCCTCTTGGTTGTTTGTTGAGCTCCAGTTGTAGTTGCCTTTTTGGTTTATTTTGTCGAAGATTATACACCTTTCGTCGGTCCTCGGAGTTCGTCGGGAGCTCCGGAGATTCCACGACGTTGTTTCGGATATGACGCTTGAGATGCAGTGTGACAGCGCCGTAAGACCACGTCATGACTAAATAGGGAAATAAGAAACTTAGCGTGAACCTGATAATGGTGTACGTCCTGTAACCCTGGAATTTTGACAGGCACACTTTTTGTCCCCATGGGTGTAAAAGCAGAGTTCGTGTAACAAACAAAGGAAGTGACACTGCCAGCGCTAGCAGCCACATTCCACCAATAACTGTCGCCATAACGACGCTTGTCATTTTCTTTCTAAGTAGAGTAATTGTTATGGCTCGATAGCGATACACAGCAATGGCTGCCAAGTTGAGTGTGACCACAATAACAGCTAAGACTTGAAGCGGAATCACCAGCTTACAGGCGAATTCACCAAAGATCCAACTGTATTTCTCTTGGTAGGTCATGAGAAAAGGCTGACATAGCGAGCTGACGATCTCCGCAACAGCCAAGTTTGCCACCAAATAATACGTAAACGGCTTGTAACGGGTGGGTTGCTCAACCACGGCTTTCAAAACCAAAGCGTTACCGATTAAACTCGTCAAGATAATAACGGAGAATAACACCAGCCTAAACACTCGCAGTCCATACGGCTCTGTATAGCCTGCTGATACTATTGGCTCCATGGTCTGATTGGTCAGATTTGTTGTGTTCATTTCAATTCTTTTTTATTTTTGCTCGGTTGTGTAAGTTCCTGTCGTTATCATAAAAGGAAAAGAAAAAATTTAACCAGTTTTGTTTATCGAAAATAAAAGGAAATTTAAAAAAAAACCGTGCGGTCAGCTATTCATACAATACAGTAACCCTTAAAAGGTGTTTTATTACTTACCGAAGCATTAAAACCGATTGAAAGGCCTTTCTAACAAAAGTTGTCCTTTAGAAAGGTAAATGTGTTTGATAAGATGCTACTTAACAGAAATGGTAACGATAGGAACGTCGGTATCCCCCCGCAAAGCGATTCTAATTATGAGAGGATCGGTGTGATTGGCTCAGAAGTCAGAAGAAAACAGTTGCGTCAGCTTTGTACAAATAAATGATGACTTTAAACAAACAATGGCTGGAAAATACTGTCACGCGTTTGTCAATAACGAGACATACGACCACGAAGATAACATTTTTATCTCATTTTTATGCATGTCATGATCAAAGCGTCCGTAGTGTTTATGTGCATATTGGGGAACCCGCGAATGGCGCGGAGGCTCCCTTTATAAATCGAATTTTCGGCATCAAGCGTTAACCAAATTTTGTAAGTTTTGGTTGGGCGATAAAGGAGTCTTCAAATTATGCAGGACTTTAAATTTTAGTGCATATAAGATAAGCGATTAAACGTTACAAGCGTTTTTAGAAAATCCCATAAAACGACGACAAATTGTTTTCTAATTAAGCTCAATACGTTCCAAGACTTCAAGCTTGACTGTGAGCAATTTTCCACAAAATCGGCTAGACAGAAATTACTGCACAGTCAAATGCTGAATTTAAGCTTCCAAATGTTATTGCTTGCGTATTTGCCTCAGCTGTTGCAAGAACGCTAAAATAAGGCTACAATCGCACCCTATTACTTGAAAGCTTGATACAACCGAAAACTTTGCTGAATAACCGGAAAAGATCGGAAGCTCCCAGCAAAAACTATAAGCAAAGAAAGAACAAGACGTTTATAGTGCGTAATTTATGATTTTCAGGAAATTTAAGTTTGTTCGACTCGTGAAAAAACTACCGATTTGTTTTCTGGTATTTTTAAGTATGATAACATTCAGTACATGTACAAACGGCCTTACATTACCGGCTAGGTCGTCAAGTTTGCAACTTCACGCCTTCTATTTTCTAGATGCTTTGAAAACCCCGTGTTTCGTAAATTATTCAAAGTTGCCACATTTTGGGATTATTTACCATTTGGGAATCATCGATCATCGTTAAAGCCTGGTTCACACTAGCGACATAACGACATAACAGCGAGGTCACGCAAATTCAAAACGCGACGTATATCGTTGTTTTATGTCACCAGTGTGAACAACACAACATAACGACATAATAGGAACATATTGACATAAACATAACGACATAAGCAAAAAACTGATCTTTTCTTTATGTTATTATGTCCATGTTCTTATGTCGTTATGTCGCTAGTGTGAACCAGGCTTAATACAATAGGCCATTTGCACGATGGCGTCATTTTTTACTACAATTGTGTAAATGGCCTATTAACGATGATCGGTGATTCCCAAGTGGCAAATAATCCCAGAATGTCGTCGTTTTATGAAAATATTCGCGTTTTCTTAAAAAAAACGGGGTTTTCTAAAACCGCTTGTAACTTTTAATCGGGTATCTTATATATGTTGTAGTTAATTTTTTATCTCAGGTAATTTTTATTTTTCTATTGTTTTGGGGTATGGTAATATATGCTAATGAATTTGAAACAAAGGAAAAACAAAAATTACCTGAAATAAAAAATTAACTACAACATATACACTAATTAAAATTTAAAGTCCTGTATAATTTAAAGACTCCTTTATCGCCCTAACAAAACTTACAAAAATCGGTTAACGCTTACATGCTGAAAATTCGATTTAGAAAAGGGAGCCTGTTACGCCACAAAATGTAATAATTGACGCAAAATGTAATGGTAACCCAAAATGTAATAACTTTTGACGCAAAATGTAATAGTAACCCAAAATGTAATAACTTTTGACGCAAAATGTAATAAACTCGGTAACCCAAAATGTAATAACTTTTGACGCAAAATGTAATAAACTAAAGTAACGCAAAATGTAATAAATTTGACGCAAAATGTAATAACTTCAGTTTTACAAACGTCACGTATCAATCAAGTTGTACACGTTATCCATCACGTAACTAGATCGAAAATCGCTAATATCTCCGTTTCAATTATACAAGTCAAGGTATTAATCAGAAACAATTGGCAACCATATTCAAGAGAGTAAGAAACCCCTTCCAGCAAAGTATAAGTTGGATATCGAGCGTTTGCCGAGCCGTATGAAGATAAACCTGGAACCTTCGAAGTAACGAACAGAAAGCTTTATCAAAATGGCTACGAAAGGATTAAAAACGGCAATAAAAATAACACCAAACACAATTAAAGTTCACGTTGTGTCCTTCTATGCATATAGTAACGTCTGCGAAATCGAAATCTCTGAGCTTTCCTGAGAGAGGGGGGTGAATCGGTCTACGGATCGGAGGATTGCGGATTCAGAGCAAAATTTTAACGGATTTTGGCATCATGTACTGCAAATGCAGCAGATTTATCCATATTTGGGCTCCAGATTTTGGTTTTTGCTGATTATAATTAAAGTTCAGGTGGTGGATTCCAACCCTCTTTAGAAATTTGTTTTGCTAAAACACAATCTCATATGAGGCTGCTATGAAATAATTCGTGGTTTCGGATTTGTGAATTTTATTTTTGTGGATCGCTGGATTCAAGTACAAATTGATAAGGGATCGGCGGATTTGCGTACCCTTATTCACCCCCTTCCTGATTAGAAATAGAGCCCACATTCGTGGCAGTTATTCTCGTTTGTCTGTGTTGCGAAATGACTCGAAACCAAGTGAAAGGTGTTTAAGTCAACAGGTAAACCCGTCTCGCGGTTAACATCGCCCGTGACGCAGTCTAGGTTAACAAACATAGATCAATAAACCGGCTGAAACAAAATGGCTGGCTGTTTTTCATAAAGTCAATTTATTGGAAGAAATAAGTTTTTATACATGCGATCCTTGTTCCTTTTTTACCACAAAATGTTGTGTTGGTGTTGACTTGTATAATAAAACGGAAATAGTCGATCTAGTCACCTGATCGATGACGTGTACAATAGGTGGCGTTTTTCGTTTCCAAGTATAGATGTTCACATGGGTACTGCCCCATTGAGCTAGGACAAAACTGAAGTTATTACATTTTGCGTCAAATTTATTACATTTTGCGTTACTTTAGTTTATTACATTTTGCGTCAAAAGTTATTACATTTTGGGTTACCGAGTTTATTACATTTTGCGTCAAAAGTTATTACATTTTGGGTTACTATTACATTTTGCGTCAAAAGTTATTACATTTTGGGTTACTATTACATTTTGCGTCAATTATTACATTTTGTGGCGTAACAGAGCCTCCTCGCCATTAAATAGCCGCGGGCCACCTTTAGCAACCATGACGGCGATGGCAGAGAGACGGACACAAAACAATAGGTTTAATAAGTGAAAACAATGCCTTTGCACCGGTGCGTTTTTCATGTTGCTACATTTATTTGCCGTTCTCTTAAAAACAACAACTTCAAATGATCAAATTATAGGTTTTGTGGATAACGCGAAGACTCGACGGTTAATTTTCGTTTCCCTATTGAAACTTAAAGCCGTCCCAACAAATTCAGCTCCTGGACAATCCAGTTAAATTAGACAAACTCAACAAACTTAAACAACTGCAAAGTAGTTTAAGACGTTTTCCTTGGAGTTGCTCCCTATTACCAGGAATTATACGACGGACCAGGAGGACATTGAGTTTTAGAGCGGGCGAGAAAATACGCCAAGCGGCGATGCAATTTTCCCTTTCGTAAACAAGCCATGCCATTTTAGCGACACTTTTCACCAATTTTAGAATTTTTTTTTTCTATCTGAAAAAGAAAAATGCAATAAATTATCTAGAATGGAACCCGGAAACTCTACATGCTAGCATTTCTCTTTTACCACTAGACCACTGGGTTGATCCGTCAAACCCAAGAAAATTTTAATTATAAAAGGTGCTTTTCTTAATATATATCAATAACGGGTCACCCTAACCCTAAATCTTACCTAACCGCGAATCTAGCTTAGATCTAATAATCGCTTTACCTAAACCCAGTTTTATCTAATAGATAGCCTACTTTCATCCCAATCCATGCATAAACAAGAGAGAAATGGCATCGACCATTACAAAAGGCCTGGTTACCAATGAATGCTAATGATGGCATCGACCGTTAAAAATGGCATTGCTTGTTAACGAAAGGGAAATCGGCAGCGGCGAGCGAGCGAAAGTAATGAGAACCGAGAGGGCTCGTTTGCTCGCTCCAGTCTCGCCGACTTTGTTTTCGTGATCAGCCAGCCCGTTCGATTGGCTGAAAAGAGACAGCCAGCAGTCAACTCCCGTCTCTCCCCCAGTTTCCTCTCGGCTCGTTCGCTCGCTCCAGTCTCACCAAGCTTGTTTTCGTGATCAGAGCGCTCGCCCGTTCGATTGGCTGAAAAGTTACAGCTTGCAGTCTATTTGAGTTTTTTTTTTGTGTAATTGATCATGAGTGCAACATGACTTGAAATATAACCAGCTAAAAAGTTCTTTAGTTCTTACTTATTTTTTACCAAAACTTATATCGTAGTCAGATGATTTGTTAAAAGGACCATGTAGAATAAGCTGTTTAGATTTTAGAATTTAGGGGTTAACGAAGTTACAAATTGACTGGATATCTTTTCAGAAGTAACATCGGCCTTGAAGCATAATAAAAAAATCGTATTCGCCGATAACAAACAACACCCCTTTCAAAGATATAACTATGAACATCTCATCTCATCGAAAAATCACTAAATAATTTTATATTAAACATCTTATCCAAAAATCTACTTCTATAAGAAACGAGGGAAAATGGATTTCTCAGGAAAACGTAATCTGATTGAAAATTCTATGCTGTTAATTGAAAATTAAACAAGACTTACCTGTAAGTTGAAGTTTGATGATAATTCTGCCAAATCATTAGTAGTACAGAAGGGTTAACATGAGATGCGCACGCACCGCCGCAGGTCAGTTTTTAAAGACATTTTGTGATCACCTCAGCACAGCCTGACTGGCGCAGGAAACCAATAATGCTGAAGTGACAGGAAGGCATAAAGCCATGATAGGGTGGGTTCATATAAGGGTGTAATGGGCATGTTAACCCTTCTGTACTACTAATGATTTGGCAGAATTATCATCAAACTTCAACTTACAGGTAAGTCTTGTTTAATTTTCAATTCTACCAAATCATTATGTACATCCGGGTTACCATGAGATTTTAACGCAGAGAGCACAAAATGACAAAGTGCCCAATCAGTCTATGTCATAGCATAGTTTAATTCCACACAGCTGCAATACACATTCTACATGTATAAGCCTATTTGAGAACTGATACACTCATCTGGTTTGTCACAGCAACTGGTTTGTTGTAGAATTTACGAAATGTGGACTCTTCAGTCCAACCAGCTGTAGCTAGGATTACATCAGTAGAAACAGACGTAAGTGCTTTACTCGTTGAAGCACATCTAGTACTATGAGCAGAGAATAACTCTGTATCAATGCCTGCCTGACCTAACATGGTTTTGATCCAGCGTCCAATAGTGGACGAGGTCACTGCCCTATGTGGTTTGATGAATGATACAAGCAATTTAGTGGAATCCCTTAATTTCTCAGTAACACTCATATAGTAATCTAAAGTTTCATACACACACAGTTCCTTAACTGGGTACTTGTACAAGCGGACATTTCCAAACACTTTGCCAGGCTTGTCCTGCTTGAGGTGTTCCGTTAAGGCAAAATTAAAACATTGCTCATTTCTCTGCATATACTCTGCTGATATATCCAAAAATGTCAGTGTCTGACACCTTTGCCCTGTGGTCAGTGCAATCAACATGACTAATTTCAAGGTGAGTTCTTTCAAATTGATCTTATCCAGAGGCCAAAATAAACTCAGGTAATCAAGAACAGTGTCCACAGGCCAAATGTTGTTGTACTTTGGCACAGGCTTGAGTTTGTTGAACACTCCTTTAAGGTATCTGCACACAAGGAAATGCTTCCCTACTGGTGTACGATCCTGATCATCACTGCCATTCATGTCAATGTTGGAGATTGCTGAACGGGCTGTATTCAGAGCAGAGTAGCTTAAACCTTTCTCGAAGAGGCTGTGCAGGAACAAGAGCA
Organism: Dendrophyllia cribrosa; assembly: GCA_024195265.1. Taxonomy (NCBI): domain Eukaryota; kingdom Metazoa; phylum Cnidaria; class Anthozoa; order Scleractinia; family Dendrophylliidae; genus Dendrophyllia; species Dendrophyllia cribrosa. Next base: position 35,217,788 of record JAJLRJ010000008.1, on the reverse strand, counting down.
CGGCCCTTACAGAGGGATGCAGGGGATCATGTGACCCTTCACTACAAAATTGCAACCACTTGTTGATATACACTTTGTATTGTTTGTGTGTACTATCTCGCCAGGAATGCATGATGATCTCAACAATGTCTGGCGAAAGTTCCGACTTCTGCAAGGATTGCCTGATAATTTGCATACCAGTAACTCCAGACGTCGGTGTAGTGGATGTGGACCGTCCAGAGTTGGATGAATGAGATTCTGAGCAGAAGCCTTCAGAACCCGTGGTGTGTCTATCAATAGACTCAGCACAGCTGTAAAGTATGGCTGTGTTGTCCATAGAGGTATTATCATGATTCCCGTTGCCTGACTGTGAATTATTTGTTGCACACATCTGGAAATAAGACAAAAGGGGGGAAATGCGTAAAAGAAAAAATTTGACCAATCAATGGAAAAAGCATCTACATACTTTGCCATTGGATGTGGTTTCCACGATACATAGGTCTCTACTTGCGCATTAAGTCTACTAGCAAAGAGATCTATGTCTGGTTGTCCAAACAACAAGGTAATTTCCTTGAATACAGGAGCTGAAAGCATCCATTCAAGATCCAAATTCAAATTGCGAGATAACTGATCAGCATCAACATTGCTAGATCCTGGAATATGGGCAGCTGAAAGCCAAATATTCTTGGCAATGGCCCAATCCCAAATTTCTCGTGCAAGGGAGTTACAATCTAATGACTTGCATCCCCCCATGGCATTAATGTAGGAAACAGCAGTAGTGTTGTCCGACATAATCCTAACATGAATGTTACCTCTGTCATCGCACAAAGATGACAATGAAAGTTTAACAGCTAATAACTCTAGATAATTAATGTGCTTGGCTGATTCAAGTTTGGACCATATACCACAAGTATGGTTGCCATGTTCAATTTGAGCACCCCAGCCTTTTAGAGAAGCATCAGTGTAAATTACTACGTCAGGACTGGAGTGGTGGATCTTCCTTGAAGCCGAATGAACATTAGCAGACCACCAGTGAACTTCTGTCAAGCACTCATTAGATAAGACCATGAATGCATCGAAATTCCCCTGATTCAATTTTAAGTTTCTCTCTTTATCAGCCTCGATGTGACGATAATGGAGGGGCCCAAAAACCACCCCAGGGAAGCTTGAGACTAGTGTGCCAAGAAAAGATGCAACCTCCCGGATTGTAAACTGTCTATTTGGCTGAGAAAACTTATGGCACAACTGCAAGAGCTTATCAGCTTTCTTAGTTGTAAGAGTCACCATCATGTGAATGGAATCCAAAACGAATCCTAGAAACTCTAAAGTTTGAGTCGGTATGATAACTGACTTATCAGGATGGATTGTAAAACCTAAGCTGATAATAAATTGCACTGCATGTAATGTGGCTTCCTCGCATTCCACATAATTATCTTCAAGGTAGAAAGAGTCATCAATATAACCTAAACAAGTGTGACCAAGCTGACCTCTCAGAAATGCAAAGACAGGTTTCATAATTTTGGTAAAAATTCTAGGACTACTAGACAAGCCCATAGGCAAGCTAGTAAAGGCATATAACTGGTCTCTCCAAACAAATTTCAAATATTTCTGATGCTCCGATGCAATTGGTATAGAGTAATATGCATCTTTGAGGTCAATGGAGGTCATAAAGCATAATGGTCTCATAAGCTTAATAGCTGTCTCTAATGTGTCCATTTTGAAATGATGATAAGACACTGACTCATTCAGTTTCTTAAGGTTAAAAATTACTCTATGAGACCCATCTTTTTTAGGTCGTGTGAAGATGGGGGATACTACCTGACCATCCTCAGGTGTGGAGAGCCTGATTATTCCTTTTTGGAGGAATTTCTCTATTTCATTGTCAATGACTGTTCGTTCAAATGCAGTAAAAAACTGTGTTCTCGTGGCATAAATGTGAGACTCAGGTACCAGGTTAAATTCAATGTGACAGTGGGAAACTGCATCCAAGATGAATGGATCAGTTGTTATTTTCTCCCACACATGGAGGAAATCTCGTAGCCCTCCTGCCTTAAAAGGGGGCTGATTTGAAAGAATATTAGCAATAGCACTCTGACTTACCTCTGCAGAAACTATTGGGTCTTGGATGATGGGGTCTTGGGATTCTGATGGGACCGTACTTGGCCCCGGCCTGGTGCTAAAAAAGGACGACTTGTAAACCTTGATCCCCTTCCCCTGCCATTACTCTGGCTAAAGCGGCCACGACCACGCATGCCTCTACCAGATGGGACCTTATAAGGCTCCATGCGTTGCTTTGGAGTAACTTTATTGCTGAGCTTGTTAGATTTGGTAAGCTCTTCTACCTCCTTGTTAAGGTCATCCCCAAACAGAAAAGTTGACACAGCAGTAGACGGATTGCACAGTGAGACATATTGTTTGTTCAGATCAGGGCGAATGAGATCCCTGCGTTTCAGGTTGAGATCCCTATTTGCTGATAACAATAGGACTGCTGCATGAGTCAGGGCATTTTTATGATCCCCACTAGAACTGTTGCACACCTGGAGGACTGCATATAAACCTGAAATCAGCAATGCCTGTGTCTTCTGGAACGCAGAATCAGTGTTTCTGGTTTCCTGATGTAATTGTTGCCAAATTTGTTTATTTATCTTGGGAGCCACCAAATTGGTGCAGTTTTCAGGTCTCAGGTACTTTCCCTGTACCTCACTTAGCTTTTCTTTCGAGAGCTTTTCTGCAAGTAGACTTTTCACTATATCCGCCAAATTTGTATTTATGGCTGGAGATGTCTTTTCACCAATACTGAACTCTTGCGCAAGTGATTCGAATGAATCATTGCTTGAACCTTGACCGGCGTCAGGGTCTTTTGGCTGAATAAACTCATTAATGTTGCTTTCTACCACAGCATCTGGGCTATTCTCTGTGCTGATTTGAGAACCCTCAGGCTCAGCTTCAACAGCTTCGAAGTCGACATAGACTTGATCAATAGAGTCTTTAACTTGAGCTAAGATATCCTTCTTAGCATCATCGAGAAGTTCAGTAAACATAGCCTTAAACTCTGCAGACGTGGGGGGTCCAGAATGGCCTGGCTTTCCAGACGGATCAGGCTTAGTCTTGTCACCCATCGTCTATAACACAAAACGAAGAGGTGAAGACAGGATTAGATAACTTGAAATCCAAAATGGCGGACACGTCCGCCACGTGTTTCGAAGCCGGTTTCAACAAACGGCTGAACTTCGCTTACAATCTCGTTGTAAACGGATATAAAAGTAATGGGCCGTAAAATCCCAAATAACTTTAAGAGTGAATAGGTATAAAGCGCGTTATACCTCGTTAGTTCGACTCAGGACACGTCCTGCAGTCACTAATTTTGCCAAGTCGAGCACTGTAACACGTAACAAGACTCGCGAAATGAATAAACAGAAATGCAGGCCATTTATGACCGAAACAGTAGTGGAACGCGTCCACTGCAAGCGAAAGACAAAATAATAAACAGAAACCAGGTAAACTTACCGTGAAATAACGGTACAGGAACCCAAATAACAGCACGATGACAAACACGTCCGAACCTACGGCGATCGATAAGTGCACTGACCTGCGGCGGTGCGTGCGCATCTCATGGTAACCCGGATGTACATAATGATTTGGTAGAATTGGAAAAATTCTTACCGCCTACCGTTCAAGAAAAAAAAAATGAGAAAGAAAGCTCAAAGTCTTTCAGTTCAAGTTTCTTCACAGACGAATTTCTACACTATAAAATGACTTTCTTTCCAAGATAGACATAAAATCCATAAGATGAAATTGATAAAACAGATTGATTTCTGTCCTATTCGATCCCGTTTTATGGGGAAACCATCGAAATATTGATACATCTAGTTCTTGAGCTGTAAATGTACCAAACAATTCTGGAGAAAGACTTTTGAGTGATTTTTCCAAACTCTCACTGAATTGAATGACATTTATCCCCCTTAATCTTTGTTTTGGTTTAATCGGATAATACATCAAACCTTCTTTTGTATCATTTACTTTTGACTGCAAGACATTTATTATATACATATACCTGCAGATATAGAACCATTAATCTAAGCTGCAGGTGTATGTAAGGGTTATTGACCTGTCCCTCGGGGATATGTGATATATTCCCCTCGTGGCGTACCCGAGGGCGTAGCCCGAGGGAACGCCACGAAGGGAATATATCACATATCTCCGAGGGACAGGTCAATAACATGCTTATTTTTCACCTTGTGAGGTTTTCTAAAACAAAGAAACTATTCATTTTTCGGAGAGTAACATTCCGTTCAATTCAAATGCAAAAAAGCATGCTTCCGCAAGGCCGCATTGGGATCACGGCACATGACGAAGCGAGGCGGTAAACATGTTTTGCTTTTGCCAAATTTACATTGAGCACGTTGCTTCGTTGTGAGTAGAAGGAGGGAGAGAGAAAAGAAAATGTATGAACAGTACTCGTGGTCTCGCCATGGCCCAACTGCCCGCCTTCATCTTTCGAAGATCAATGGAATGGTTGCGGTGTGTTTTCCAAGGGAAACCGGCGGAAACATATTTAGGTTCAAGCGTAAAACGAGGCGTCATTACATTATTGAAGACTCGAAACCTGAATCGAGGTACGATACAATCGAATAATGTTATTAACATTTCGGTTTTTGGTCGCGACCGGCAAGTTAATTACGTATGTCTTTTTATGTAAACAAAAAATATTGACCGATGGGGGGAATATGTCGAGGGGAATCACAGGCAGCCCAAGCTCAAGTTACGAGAACGTGACTGGTACCGATTAGTACGTATTGTATTACAAGGTCAGGGCAAGATTTGAATTTATAAAGGTTTGTATGGGAAACCAACGGGTTTGTTTTAAACCGTAGAAATTCGAATGATTTCTCAATAAAATTGACTTACCTTGATGCGCTTGTGTATTCTTTGTTGTTTGTCGGCTTTTCCAGTCGATTTGAAGCGATTTCAGTGAGTTATCGTTTTCTTGGTTTCCACTACTAAGAGAAAGACTTCTCTTAGTAAAGTCTTTCTCTTAGTAGTGGAAACCAAGAAAACGATAACTCACTGAAATCGCTTCAAATCGACTGGAAAAGCCGACAAACAACAAAGAATACACAAGCGCATCAAGGTAAGTCAATTTTATTGAGAAATCATTCGAATTTCTACGGTTTAAAACAAACCCGTTGGTTTCCCATACAAACCTTTATAAATTCAAATCTTGCCCTGACCTTGTAATACAATACGTACTAATCGGTACCAGTCACGTTCTCGTAACTTGAGCTTGGGCTGCCTGTGGGGGAATATATAATCCTTTGTTTTTGTTATTATTGTTTTCAGGCCCGCCTCTCCCCTGATACAATCAAAGCCGCACCCAACTTTTCAGACACTGTAATGAACGGGGTTATGCGATATATTCCCCTGAAAAGAACAAAGAAAACAACTGAGCTAGGTGGAAAATAAGTACAATTACTTGCGAATTCCAGGGAAATTGAGAAACAAAAAGCTTTTCACAATAACACCTACAATTCTTTCCAAAAAAACTGGGCACCATTGAATAGTACTCCTTAGTAAGGAAATAAATATATCCAAAATGAAAAAATTAAATAATAAGCTCATTATAGAACTAGCAAAAACAGCGGGAAAAACGACAGTGGATTTATTACTAATATAAGCTGAAATTGTATGTTATGCGTTAATAGTAAGTTTGCATTGTATCCTCCCTACTTAATGTAGTGTTATAACTCAACAAAAAAAAAACAATTCGACGACAAACAGAAGTTCTTTGTCAAAATAAGAATATCCTGCAGGCAAGCTCTTGGGCTCGGGAGAGCAAAGCTTAGAAAGGCTATTTAATAAATCTGCATAATACTACTAACAACTACACCTAGTTTACCTCCCTGTCATGAAGTTCTTTATTCGCACTAACTAAGGCTCTTGGTCACAACCGGCATCAGGTTTTGAGGCTTTTGAAAGCGTTCCGCATTTCGCGTTACCTTCACTGTGCGAATTTCAACGTTAAATTATATTTCATTTATGTCATTAAATTCAGTTGACTATGTTAAATGATTCCTTTCTGTTGAATGTTAGCTGCGGTTACATGTTTCAACTTTTACCTAAGTAAATTCGAAATAACAATAACCGCAAGCGCGGCTATTGTTTTTTCGAATTTACCTAGATCTACATACTACTTAGAGGGCAGTAAAAATTAAAACATGTAACCGCAGCTATTGTAGATTATGCATTATTTTATTAGACGCATATAATTGGACGAGCACGCTTGTCAAGTGAAAAGATACTGCATACAAAATCTAATTCTGTATCTACAGTAAAGACCTTCATGGTATCGGTCACCACATTGGTTGGGTGCAAATACGGTAGAAAAGAAAAAAAAATCATACACCTTTTATCACCCAGAAACGTGGGTAAAAATTACAAGAGCTATTTGCAGACAATCTGGCGTAGTTTATGCTCTGGTTGTCACTGAGATGTTTCAGAGTAGATAAAATTCGCATACCGTCTATATTTGGCTTATGAAACAGTTGCCACTATATATATACGCGAAATATTAATTACACAGGTTTAATTCAGTTTGACAATTTTTCGGTTTACCTTCTATACAAAACTGTAAAACAACCTTTGTAAAATTTAACAAATTATAATATAATATAAATAATTTTAGCGACAATAATTACGCGCCGGTCAAGCCAAAAAAATGTACACTTCCTCAAATTTCTTTGCTCCAGCGTGGAGTCGCGCTTAGTTTTTTCCCTCCCCGAGAAATTAAAACTATCCTTGAGCTAGACTTGTGGACAGGCTCAAAAACGTGTTACAACGGCACACGATTGAATACGATTGAATACGATTGAAACCATTTTCAGCGAATAATCTAGCAGCGTGGAAGCATTCTTAAGGAAAATTTCAACCACTCAACTTACCTTTCAGTGAGAGTTACTCATTTTCCGTAATTACAAAATCACTCGCGGATAAGGTGTTTTTGGAGAAAAAGCCGAATTTGTAAGCTACATGATTTTAATCAGAAACAGAATATGTTTCAGTTTTTTTAATCAGAAACGTGTTTTCGAATACATAAATACAAACGACGGAACTCACGTAACATACGAGACATCGCGTCTCTATCTTTCCATTAACCATTTTAAGCTTAATGGAATAGTTAATTAAATAAGGCAAATTAAGGCTTTTAATAACTAAGCTAAGGAAATCTGACCTGCAGCGTTTACTTTTGAAATTTTAGATTACCTTTATGTCTTTTATTGACGATGTCATCCACTGATAAGAACTGCGCCCATTTGAGCGGCGTAGTTTGAGTTTCTCTCTTTGCTCTTTGCTTCGCTCCCGGCTAAATTATTTGCTAGTTCGCGCAATAATTCAGCGAAGAGTACATTTTACTTACAACTTATTATACGATACGACTTACTAGTTTAGTGGATCTTCGATTTTCCGCTCTCAGGAATGAATGATTAATTCCTGATAATTTTGATTTGTTGTGGCATATTTTATTCACGGTTTTTTTAGGCGGTATGTTTTCCTGTGTATAGAGGGAGGAAGGTACCCAGGGTATTTAGCAGAGGTTCTCTTGCACGCTTTCAGAAGACCAACAACGAGCGGCGAAAATATAGTTGGCTCCATATAGTTTTTCGGCGTGCGAGGCATGGGGACGAAAATGGAGCGAGCGAGCGCGCGCTTGTTTATTTTGATGACGTCACGAAAATAAGGCGGTTTTTTTTTCCGGTAGCTAAAACGTTTATTGCGCGCATTCCACACGGTAAATTTTATAAAAATTAACAAATTGGTAGGATTTTCTTGGTTCGTGATCACAAAAAAAAGACAACGATTTTTGTACATTCACAAACCCAATAAACGTCAAAAAACGAAAAGTTAGTAAATTGCCGAAAATTATGTACCGATTTTTTTATGGCTTTGTTAGATTAGACTTACTGAATGTTTCTTCTGTTTCACCAAAACTCGTAAATATTTACCGTGTAAACACCGAGAGAAAATCCGTTGAGAGGTTCAGTAGCCTTGAACAACAAGCCCAACAACTCAGACAAGACTGCCAAATTAGACTTCTCCGTAAACAAGAAAGCCAAAGGTACATATATGTGTATATTATGCCTGGTATCGCGAAACGAAACTCTCGAAAGACAGCAATAAGATCTATGTATATTTTATTTGGAACACTAACCAATAACCGGATGGAGCCACCTTAAAAGCGTGTGCACGAGAAAGGGTTATAAGCGTGTGGTCCTTCGAGACGACCCGTCTTTCTGAAAGTCGATCCGACTCATCGGATGTCTTGTCGGCTTTGTCGCGTGAAACATGGACCTTCCTCGTTCCCCGGTATATCAAGCGTGTGCTCGGTTCGACACGACGGTATTCATGAAAGGTGATCCGACTCACCGCAAATCTGGTCACGTGAGACAAGTTAGACAAGGCAAACGGGGAGGGTAGAAAATGTGAACGAATCGACTCGATTCGGGTTTCTTGTAGTCGACCCGACTTGTCGGACGTCGATTTGCGAGATGCTTAGAAAAAAAAACGGCAATTTTTCACCGGCTGTTGTGTGTTTACCCGTTTATGAGGTATAGACATAATAGCAGAATCATCTTCGTTGTCTGTTTGCGACCTGTCTTCTGTCGAAAAGTTTATTCTAGAGTTATTCCTCTTTCGCTTTCTTTTGTTTGCTATTTCGACATTTCCTTTCGAACTGGTGAATACGCGAAGCGTTGAACAAATAAAGCCATAGTGAGACAAACGTCCACTCGATTGGTCGATCGGCTGTAAACATGAGACCGCGATATGTAATGGTCACATTACTTACCCATGGGGTCGGTGTGGAAGTAGGAGTGGGTGGGGAGTTGAACACAGGGGGATGGGGATCGGTAGCGCAAAACGCCTAGGAGGGGGGTGGGTCCGAGCGTTTCGTATTCACGAGTTGGCTCATAGGAGCCTTTGATTTAAAGGACCAGAGACACCCAAAATGCACTGCGATGAAATCCGCCATTTTCGATGCCATCGAAATTACCGAACTTTGTATGGTGAATCGGAATCTTACTGCATCGTCCCAAGTTGTGTAATTGGAAGTCTGTAACTATTATCGTAGCTTTTTAGAATTATTAATCTATCGGTTTGAACGATTTTGTCGTAGTTTTGTGCTACCGGTGGACGAGGTTTTGAAATCCAACGTCAATGGTCTTATCGCCTCACCTTTGCGAGTCAACTTTCGACCTTTGGAATGCGAGGAAAAGTAAGGCTGGAAGAGTAGGGCTAACCTATAGCGAGTTCGCCGCCTTGTTGTTGTTAAAGTATGTATAAAAGTAACCACAGTTGCATCCGAAAGAATTACAAAACATTCAAATATTACATGCCGGATGCAATAACGCCATACGTCTTACAACGGAAGTAATAGACAGATTTAGCAAAGACAACGCGACGTGAAATGAGGACGCGACACCGCGCGGAATAGTCTGGACCCGACTTCCGGTCCTTACGTTCACGTTCTCGGGTCAAGGTCGCGTCGCGTTCACGACGGCATTTGGGTTGTTTTCACGTCGCCATCACGACGCGGGTGATTTACTGCCAAGGAAAGGCTTTTTTCGAGTTGAAAAGGTAGGAAAAGGTAGGAAAATTTATTTGGCTACCTAAAATGATCATTTTAGTTTAATATTTCATGTGTCCTAAAAGCCTATAACTTTTAAAAGCCGACAAAAACTTATTGATACTGATTCGGTTTTGTCAGTGTTTGTTTCCTTGAGTTTAATTTTCTTGTCAAGTCTTTTTTTCGACTTTTTTATGGAAGAATGGTGCTGTTTTGCTTGATAAGTTTCTTATTCTGGAGAGATAATAAAGGCATGAATTTATTCTGCATTTTTAGCGGTTACGGTTTTATACAATATGATAGAAAATCGCGGTGGATAATTACGGTGTTGTTCATTTTAGCCCAATTACAACAAAACAACAAATTCAACAACAGCACACTATAATTAAACTACTTACATAAGTTTAGCCAAAGCTTAAAAACATTTAATATGTAGATTTTATAAGTTCACTGTTACATTTATCTTGCTTTTATTTTAAAGGATTTGAGTGTATAATGGAAGGAGGAAATGGAAGTCCAAAAAGCGACGGATGAGTAAGCGTTATTTTAGAACTTTTAGTGCGCGAAGTGATGAGCTTAATTTTATCGCTCACTTTTTCCCATTTTTTTGTGTACGTTTTAATTAGTTTATGTGTACTGCTGTAGAAGTGAAACCCCCCACCAGCCTTGATATTTTCTCCATTTTAGGTCCAAGAAGCCTTGTACGTAGTTGTGATTTGTAGCCCATTCTTTCGTTTGATTTATACTTAATTTGATCGGGTCGCAAGTATAAACACTCGGTAACAACGTTTTACCACCCTTCGGGTATGAATTTTTTTTTGTTTTTATAAACCTCGACTTTTTAAGCAAGGCGGAAAAACAAACTGTGAAAAGTGACGTTTCTGTGTGCTTTAATACGGCATCCAAAAGGAATCGACAATATTTCCTCGCGCTTATAAGCCGTTCATGGTATAAATGTTGAAAAAAATATTGTCAAAATTAAAATTAGGATCGTCACTTTTCAGTGACAAGAATGACAAATATGTTTACCCAAAGTGCTTATCTGAAGATAGTTTTAAGTTACAATACAAATAAAATATTATAAGCTCACTTAATATGGTACTATGATCAAAAATCGTGGAAAATTCATTTTTTGTTTTCGTTATCTGAAAAAGGTGTAGTAATTTATTAACATTTGGTATTTTCGTTCTGCTCTAGGTAAGTGATGGTGTGGACTGAGGAAAAAGACTTTGTCATGTTAAAGGAAGTGGCGGGGATTGTTCATCAGTAAACCCGGAGGCAGGGAAATGGGCAATGCATGGCAGGGTGTGGCAAGCAAATTGAACAGTTCGCCACAGTTCTGCGTCAATGCCCGAGCTGTAAGACATCAGTTTAATAAAAATTCATGTCCTAGTTTTCAAGTCGGTGTCGATGTGAACAGATGATATCCTGTGGGATTTGCAAATTATCAAAAAGCAACTGCAGATCGTCAGTGCGACATTCGACATCTTCCCAATTGTCGATGTCAAAGCGCCCAAACTTAGAATAGGGAAAGACTGACTTACCAAACGGACAACGTTCTACAACAGCTCATTTCAAAGTCTGAGGACTGTTGTCTTTCGTGTGAAATTAATAACATAATTTTATTTCTTTTATATTTCTCTTTTCCATTTATCTATTAACAGACTAAAACGACACGTAATGGAGACAGTGGATTGTTCGGAAAACAAATCGAATTCAAGAACATAATCGATGTCGCTGTCCGTCTTGTTTTCAGCTTGCTAAATCCCTTTTATCCGCAACGCGACGGCGTTGTCGACCCAGTCTTAATCTGTCATTTCTTGTGCGCGCGCCGTCCTCATCTCACGTCACGTTGTCTTTGCTAAATCTGTCTAATAGGGAGCTTAAGCAAGAGACGCCGAGACACACAACTTAAGGTGGCCCGCGGCTATTTAATGGCGCGGAGGCTCCCTTTTATAAATCGAATTTTCAGCATGTAAGCGTTAACCGAATTTTGTAAGTTTTGGTAGGGCGATAAAGGAGTCTTCAAATTATACAGGACTTTAAATTTTAGTGCATATAAGATAACCGATTAAAAGTTACACGCGTTTTTAGAAAACCCCGTTTTTTTAAGAAAACGCGAATATTTTCATAAAACGAAGACAAATTTTTTTCTAATTAAGCTCAATACGTTCCAAGACTTCAAGCTTTACTGTGAGCAATTTTCCACCAAATCGGCTGGACAGAAATTACTGCACAGTCGAATGCTGAATTTAAGCTTCCAAATGTTATGCTTGCGTATTTGCCTCAGCTGTTGCAAGAACGCTAAAATAAGGCTACAATCGCACCCTATTTTTTTGAAAGCTTGATACAACCGAAAACTTTGCTGAATAACCGGAAAAGATCGGAAGCTCCCAGCAAAAACTATAAGCAAAGAAAGAACTAAACGTTTATAGTGCGAGAAGAAGGTCTTGTTTGTTCTGCGCTATGAATAGCCTATGAGTAGGAAGAAAGCAAAACGGGTAAAAAATTAACTTTTTCAGTTAGAAATTGGGGCGGTGAGGCGGACCGCAGAATGACACAAATCTATCAACGGACTCTATTTATTCAAACACGCGAACCGACTGCCAACAAAATATTAATTCAATCAAGATTATCACAAATTGCATTATTATCAAGTTGTGAAACTACTTTAAAAAAATACTAGAGAATCAGTTTAGATGGAAGGTCTAAAAGTTTCAAGCTAACGCCGTTCAGTAACATGTTTTTTGAACGAATAACTTCTACTAGTACCAGTAAAAAGTACAAACATGGAACGACATTCTTAATACAATGACCGTTAACCATTAGCATTTAGTCCATTAACCCAAGGGTGATAAAGACCATTTAAACCTAAAATAATATCATTTATCAGTTTAACTTATACTTTAAAAAGGAAAAACGAAGTGGATAAACCGGCAACATTTATTCCATAACCGTTGCTAATCTTTTCCACTTGTTACACATTTCAGACATTTACTCGTGTGTTAAGAAACAATGAGGTCACAATTCCACCTCTAGGACGATATTGAAGCCCGGCGATATATTTTGATAGGAAAATATATAATTATATAATTATTAACTGTGTGACATATTACAAAACTGTAAGATTTTCTTCAAATGCTGGAGTATTAGTTAGAGCGAAAAGGGTACCAGTTAACACATACATGGAATGACATTCTAATAGAATTGACCGTTATTCCATTAACCTATTTTCGGGCCACTGCTTGCACAACGGGTTACACAATTTACTGAGGTAAATATTCCACATCAAGGATATGTATTATTTAAAAACGAAGTTTTTCACAAGATCTCAGCTTTAAAGGAAGGACTCCGATAAAAGTCACGGTATAATCACAGGCTAACCATGCTCTGTTTATGTAGTGTACTGTGCTTTTGAATGGCTGCAGGACGTTCGCGCTAATTGTTTATGCGCATCCTTACTGCGTATGCAAATCATGTTGCAACGCCATGCTACGTTATGCACGAGCGCGCGCGCAAAGTAAGAAATCTAAACACAACACTGACATATTAGGGACGGACCATTAGATTTTTGAGGGAGGGGGTTGGGCAATTTTTTGGTGCACGATATTTTTTTCTACGCTCGAGACTGTGCAGGATTTTTCTTTTTGCCATGATTTGCTTGCATGATATTTTTTTACGAGTCTATATGTTTTAATGCCTGACACATACGTGTTAGGAGTACTAGAAAGGCCATACTTAGAGACAGGAATACTATAGCAAGTCAGATCTGATGTAACAGCAGCTTGATAGCATGAAGCCTGGCCGCGGTGTTGTAACTGCCCCTACAATTTTCTTTACACCAGCCCCCTGTTGATGTCGCTTCCACAGCCCATCGTAGTACACCCAACCACTTACAATTACAGAGGCGGCGCCGGAAATATAATGTTGGTGGGTGAATCTCCTGTGCCGAGCGCCGAAGGCGCGAGTTTCTAGGGGGGTCCGGGGGCATGCTCCCCCGGGAAATTTTTGAAATGAAACTCTGAAATGCTATTTCCAGCGTTTCTGAGACCGGAGAAACAGTTTCCAAGGCCAGCTTTGAGTTCAGTTTTAAAATTCTCATGAAAAGTACATGTACACGAAACACTTTCTGAAACTTGGGTGTAACTCCATTTTGGTTGTTTGTTCAAAGTAAATTCGACTGTCACTCGAATATTCTCTGTCAATTCTTTTCAGTATGGGAAGGCTTTGGAAACGAATTTTCCAAAGCGATTTTCTCTGTCATTAGAGGCAGAAAGAAACTGATTTCCAATATCAGCCATGTTCAATTTGTCAGTTAATGCAATGTCTGGATAATGCAGTGATTTAATCTTTCTTGTGACATAGTTTGTTCGTAGATATGTCTTGAGCCTTCTTAGGGCAGAGGCCGAGCGCTAACTCACAGCATTGATGGATTTGTTTGATGGATTTGTCGGTAGCTGGAGTCCGATAGCTGACGTCCGAGTAACTCAAGGGGTATTGAAATGCTTGGTTCACAATATCCAATCTCCAGTCTAAAGTCAGTCACAATATCTCCGATGCAAAAATTGTAGGCTTTTGATTAATTAACGGAATATTTATTTTGCAAACTCTAATGCATTAAAGCGCCCCGCCATCAGATCTGGTCAAAGGATGTTGCTACACTATTCATCTCCGCCCACCGCCATTTTGAGTTGTCGAAAGTTGGTGGGGCAAATGCCCCACCTGCCCCACCGGTAGCGCCGCCCCTGCAATTACAAGCTTGTTGTACAACACATAAACAAAGTATTTCTCATCCATTGAGATATACATGTACTTACAATGCCACTGTACAACTATAAAAGAGCCATTCCTTGTGTCAGAAAATATCTTATATCCTTATGAAATCAGCTAAAAAGCCTACAAAGAAACACAACTTACGTCGGGTCAAAAATAAACCATTGTTATTGGCTAAACTAAACAAGCCAATGAAAAGATAGAACATTTGATCCTCCCCAAGTGCATATAAGTCGCTAACATTCTACAACGTCAGTGTGATTTATTTGTGTTCTGACCATCTGCTTCTGGATATAAAATATTGTTCTAAAAATAGAAAGCTTTGCAGGAATTTTTTTTCCTGGGGTTTTTGTTTTGCACGATATTTTTTTTGCAGTTCAAGGCCGTGCTCGAATTTTTTTTTGGTATTTGCCCAACCCCCCCCCTCCCCCCCCCCTCCCCCCCCCCCCCCCCCCCCCTCAAAAATCTAATGGTCCGTCCCTTAAGGGCTGGTAGCCGTTGCGTTAACTTTACTTAGATTTTACTCGCTTGGATGGTCGGTGACCTCTACTTTTTTTTGACTAGATAATTTTCTTTTCCAATTCTCGACAAATTGTGAAAAAATCAATGTAGGAAGTTTAAAATTTTCACATTTTTCTACCCACACAACATCGAATCCCGCCAACTTTCGGCTGTCATGGTTTGCAAATGCTGTCGTTTAAAAATAAGATTTACTTAAAGGGACGCCACCAGTTGATTTAATTTGCCTAATAGATCCACTGGTATAAAATTTGGCATAGAAAGTTCCATTCTAGAGATTCATTTGCAATATATTTAGACTAACAGGCATTGGGGCCATATCGAGTAAGGAAGAGCGATTTTTCAAAATTAAGGTGGCCTTTCAGATATCTTATCTACGAAACGAACTCGGGGACAGGCACGATTCTCTGTCATTTTATTGTCGTATTTCATGTAGTTTGTCGCTGTCTTATAATAGGTAGACGAAAACTCTTCGTATAAAACCTCGGTTTCAGAAATTTTAGCGTGGCGTGGTGAACTATTTAGTTACTGAAGAAATTGCAAACATTGCCGCAAAGATAAGAAACTTACATTAATAAACTTATGTTTTTGGCCTTTTCACACAGTCAACAATAAAAATTGAAGTTTGATTTGTGTTGACTTTTGCTTCCACGATTTATGGTGTCATTCCTTCGCCGAGTAAACAAAATGTTCAACTGAGTGACGCGTTCATTTTTGCCGCAACTAGGATATGAGCTAATAACCGATGTTCGGGGAACCAATCAAAACACCCGAAATGTCATAACCGAGATCCAGTTTTTAATGATTCCTGTTATCGGCAAAAGTCGCTGTTTTGTAGTTGCATTGGTTTCGAGGTATGTTCTATGCGCCCGGTTGGGATATGCCCCGCGTGGGTCAGAGCTCCTTGAAGGATGGCCACCACGTTGGAAGGTGAAGGTGAAGTTGGAAGGGGTTGACAATAAGGTTTCCACAGCAGGTGATTTACGGGTGACTAAAAAAAAAGAGAAAGAACTTGACCAAATGATCGAAATAAAGAGCCTCAGAACATGAACTGGTAGAATATCGAGCAGACAGGTCAGATAAGTCAACGACATCTGGTCGCTAAAACAAGAGAGAGTGGAGTGAGAAACAATTCTTTATTGTCTGAGCCAAATTTGAACATTGAACATCTTGCAAGTAAGCATTTGTCTTTTTAACTAAACTTAACCTTAGCGGAATTTCTGTACATTGTGTCAAGTTATCCATATTTTTTAAAAGTTCATATCGAGGTCTAGAGCGCCCATTTTAAAAGTTTATACCGTAGAGTCTGGTCCCTAGAGAGTTCTATTAGGGCCAGTGAGAGCCCACGTATTTCCAGCTGTTCCAACAAAAAGCGAAAAAATCCGTCGTAATGACATCGCGCGATAAATGTTTATTCTGGGCAGAAGTGTCCGTGTTAAAAGTATAGGGATCCTAGATCGGACAGACTCCGCATTTTGTGTCACGGAATAAGAATGTTTTTTTTTAGCTTTCTTTTAGGTTTTAGTTGTGACCTATGATGTGATCATGCCTAGCGCTCCTATGGCATCTTATGTGATCGCTTACTAAAATCTATTTTTCGATTCGCGTTTCGTAAATATTCATGCGAGTCACGCGATATGGATGGTCATGGGGGTGACAAAGAACAAATTAACGCCTTCACAGCAGGTGATTTACCTTAAAGGGAACCTCCGTTGTTTAATATAACAAATTGACGTTAAATGGACAGTGTCGCGGCTGAAATATCGTGTTTTTATGAAACCGCAAAAGTGATGAACGCAAAGAAATTTGAACTAAAAAGACAAACTGATAACGACGGAAAACTCTCAAAATTCCACGAAAATAAAAACTTTGATTTCTTGGCCGCCTAGGTTCAGAGGTTTTCAGTAATATTCGAAGTGTCGGCTTTAGGGTTTAGTGATTAATCCAGTCTGTAGAAAGTGTGAAAGAGATCTTTACGTGATTTAGGTCTTTGCCTGGTGATAAATGGATTGCATCACTGTAACAGCTGTCATTCTAGTGTGTAGTTTCTCAGTTTTATAATTTTATTGCAATTAGGCGTTATTCTCTATTGTAAATAGCCCACCCTCGGCTTTGCATCCCGGGGGGGGTGGGTACTCCCTATAATGGGCTATACGGGGATGCTCCGCCCGAAAGGGGTACCTTTTTGAGGCTGGAGGTATATGAAAGGGTCGGGATTTCACGAGTTGAAGTATGTGAAAGGGTAGGGATTTCACGAAGAATAGGAAATGGTAGCGAAAACACGAGTTGAAGCATAAAAAAGGTAGGGAAAACTGCAATTTAAGTATTATAAAAAGGGCCTTTCAAAATATATCAAACAGACGCACGCAAAGGCTATATGAAAGGGGTACCATTTTCAACGAAAGGTATATGAAAGGGGTACCAGTTTCAATAAAAGGTATATGAAAGGAGTACCAGTGTCAATGAAAGGTATATGAAAGGGGTACCTTTTCTGTCAAAAACGGTATATGAAAGGGTAAGGGTTTGGACCTCGGGGCGGAGCATACCCGTACAAAACTTTGTTGAGTACCCCCCCGGGCTTTGCATCCCCTGACGTACTTGTAATAAAGTTCTTATTACTGTTATAAATATTTGTACTTTGATTCATTATTTTACATTTTTAACAGATCCTGATATCCACGCGCAAGCGAAGTTGCTTTGCTGTGCTTTTCTCGAACAGCAGTATGTCCAACAAAGGTTACGAGACAATAGCAACCGATAAAGATACCGACACGGATCAGTCTTCTCATCCTACGACGTCGGCAACCTTTTTTTCCCTTCTGACTTTCTGGTGGATGAACAGCCTATTTGCAAAAGGAAACAAGCGACCATTGAACCAGTCAGATTTCCTACCGCTCCACGAGGAAGACAGAACGCGTGACCTAACAGAGCGACTTCAGAGAGAATGGAATAACGATGTACAAAAAAGTAACAAGACCCAGGGAAGAGAGCCCAAACTTTGGAAATGTGTTTTAAGAACAATCGCCAGTAAAGATATTATATTACTTGTGAGCGTTTGGATCGTGGAATCCCTCTGCCGCCTTTCACAGCCGCTTCTCCTCGGATTTCTCCTTGGTGCGTTAAATTCCGCCGAGGTGAACCTCCCCCTCGTATGCGCGTGCTGTTTGCTCTTAGCATCGGCTGGATTGTCTACCGCCTGCACACATTACTCCGCTTACAGATTCGAATTGTTTGGTATGAGGCTGAGTAGTGCCCTCAGGGGAATTGTTTATCTCAAGGTGAGAGCTGTAACCTCAAAGCCTGGTTTTCACAAGCGACATTAGTATAAGCATAAGCATACGCGTAAGCATAACAGCGCTTATGTTTAGTGAAAAGCATAAGCTCAAGCATAAGCATAAGGATCAATCTTGTCTTTGAGGCAGCTTGGTCGAGTGGTTAGGGCGCTGGACTTCAAATCGGGAGGTCCCGAGTTCAAGTCCCGCTCTGACCACTAAAGTTGTTTCATACCGCAGACCCGAGTTCAACTGCTCAGCCACGTTTGTCAAATAGCCGACTCCTGTCAGATGGGATTTTTACCATGTTACGTTTAATTTACAATATTTGTTTCCATTTGAGTGGCGTGCCTGTGCATAAGCTACAATCTCAGAAACACTTAGACATAGACAAATTGTGAGCATTTCTTAGCATTTAAAAGGAATTATCATATCTCCCCCCTTCCCCCACAAAACAATGTTGTACGTACTCAAAAAGTGTCCCTGGTCTCTGAGCAACCCTTCTAAAGCAACATTGAACGGAGGGCGGAGAGGAGGGCTTGGATAAATGTTTTTTTGACAGGACATTAGACTAACGGTTGTCTTGCGCGCGGAAACACTACTGTCTCAACGAGTTCTGTCCGAGACTGTAGATAGCTAAGTGCTCGTCCACAAAAAACAACATTTGCATTTTTTACATGTCAATGTTCGTCTTATTCTTTCGCTTATGCTCATGTCGCTAGTGAAAACCAGGCTAAAGACGTACGAACTTTGAAGCTCCTATCTCTGTGGCTTTCCGCAAACTTTGTAGATTATTCTTTAGTTGCAGGTTAACTAAATATTTCATTTTGTCTCTGCATATTGTTCTCCGTTCTGTCAATGTATTTTTGCATCTCTATAGGTCACATCACGTCAGGAGAAATACATTCTAGTCCGAAGCATTTTCAGTGTGATAGTGAATGAAACACGTTTCACTATGAAACGCCTTCACTTCCGGCGTTGGTTGCATTGTGCGAACCATGATCAGAACATATTTATTCTAAAGACTAACATTATGTTGTGTTGGGAAAACGCTGAAAAAGCGTACCTCTGCCAAGTCCCGGTCTAAACGCTTCTCAAATTTCTTCAGTTGTTGGAGCAAATTGTTTTAAACAGTCATAAAACGACCGTTGATCATAAAATGACCGTTGATCATAACTTGTCATTATTTGATAACCTTTATAAAGACCTAAAGAGATTTAAAATTAAAAATGATGATATCTATTTCCAGTGCCAAAATGCCAATTCATTGGAACATGCCTTTTTAGAATGTCCTGTAAACGTTCATTTTTATCAAGATTCAACGTTTTGAACAAAACTTAAATAAACGTGAAAAATGAACTGAATTACTTGTTGTGTCTGAAGACACTATGCTGAACCTGATTTCACAATATACTTCGTATAAGATAATAAATGAAATGAAATGAAATAAGATGAGTTTAAGGTTGCTCCTAAGGTTTGTCTCATAGGTTTGCACTACGCATCGTACTTCATGAAAAACATCATGGACTGAACTGTTTAATTATGACGTAAGGGCAACGTCATACGTCACTAATGTCAATTATCAATCAAGTAAGTTCGAACACGCCTCCTGTGTGCAACAATTATTTTGTGACTTGTAGACACATATACGCGTTGCGGACCTATTTTAATTAATTGTTTTTAATGTCTCATTTTTTTTGCAGATTCCCCTTATTGGACAGCAATGCCTTCGGGAAACCACAACAGGCAACATCATTCAATTGATATCGAATGACGTTCAAAGGCTCGAACAGGCTCCCTTGAGGGCATTAACTTTGTTCTTATCCATTTTCGATCTTGCGGCTGCCGTTTCCTTGTTGTTGTATTTCATTGGTTGGCAGCCACTGATGGGAGTTCTGTTCCTAGTTTCGTTAATCCCTTGTGTCATGATTATCTCATATGCCTGTGCTATACTTCGTGAGGAGACCGCTGAAGTGACGGACAGACGTATTTCACGAATGAACGAGCTGGTGTGTGGAATTCGAGCGCTGAAGACGCATGCGTGGGAAGGAAACTACAGGGAAAAGGTGCAAGAAGTAAGAAGGTGAGTGGTGGAAAATTTTGGAGGAAAATGACGTCATAACCATGTAGTATACAATAACAGTCAAACCTTCGACCTAAAAGAATCTGACCCACCCAGTTTGCATTGCGCGCCTACGTTGGTTCATCCGCCATTTTCAGGGCCCCCGAAAGTCCATACTGTATTGTAGATGAGAAATTCACTCGTGCAAGAGGTGATATGCTTGCCCAACTATGGAATAGAGCCGTATCATAACAATAAGAGAAGCGCGCAATGCAAACTGGGTGGGTCAGACTCTTTAAGGGGGGAGAAACTTAACTACAAGGTGGTTGCTATGGAAGAGTTCCAAACGTCATATAATGAGTTTCTTTACTTCCTCGGCTATGATGGTTGGTCACGTTCATTCTGTTAATGGTTCCATCAAATTTTATGAGTCACAATCATATTTGGTACTGAGTCACGTGACCAGAACATAAAACCCCTGGCTCGTACATCCTACATTTTTTTCTAATAAAACCAATATCAGCGGCTTAAGAACATCCTAATAAAAAAATCTGTAGAATGAATTTGTTAAAATTCACGTTATTGAAAAAAGCTATGACGTCATAAAGGTGTTTTTTAATACATTTTCTTTAATAGCTTTCCTTTCCTTTCGCCTAACAGTAATTCCATGCTACCGATTTTAAAAAAAGGTTGAATTGTTTATGATTCGTCAAAAAATCAGATCTTTATCTCTTCCTTTGAATTTTTGCGTTTTTGATTCTTACGCGCAGTTGGGGACTGGCACTAGTTGCGCATGTACAAAGTCGATTTAGTGATGTCTTGTATTCAGTTTCAAAGTTCCCACCATATTAGCAGTTTATGACACATGAGAAATGCTAACCATGAAATAATGTCCCTAGCAACGACTCTAAAACTGTAGTCAAGTTTCACCGCCCCCCCCCCCTCCCCTCCCCCCCCCCCCCCCCCCCCCCCTTAAAGCAGGACTCTTTACTTACCGAATGGGTACATATCCATGCAAGTCGATTGGATGGTCATGGAATGGCGTGCGTACTAACGCAATAGACCTTATTAAAAAATGGCGGCTGATTTATTTTTCTTTCATATTTATGTTAATAAGCCCTCTTGCACGTACAAAATTCATAGCCCCTAATATTTAGCAAATTTCCACCGGTTTTCCGTGGTGTGGACTCTTATTTACCACGATTTACGTCATCACATGGTCAAAATGTTGTGGACTCACGAGGCGCAGCCGAGTGAGTCAGCAACAAATTTTGACCATGTAATGACGTAAATCGTGGTAAATAAGAGTCCACACCACGGAAAACCGGTGGAAATCTGTTTTTTAGCACAATATTTAGAAAAAAATACAAGGAAAAATCGAAGTTTCGTTACAAAACGTGATGCATTGCGTGAGCAAGCGTTGTCTATAACTTACATTGCGTGATGTTAGCGTCAGCACCGTTGTCTGTACTCTCATTAGCGACCTTTAGATTGGACTACGAGTACGAGATTGAGTACGAGTACGAGTTTTCAAACCAAATTCGTGTGCCTCATATAATTTCTTATCTCACCAATCTTATCCCTAACGTTTGTTTATGTGTTAGTCAGCAACAGAAAAGAGTTATAGTTCACGGCAAACAATTATCTCGAAATTCCAAAGTCGTACTCGTACTCGATTTCGTACTCGTAGTCAAATCTAAAGGTCGCTATTTACCACCCGCATCGACCAATCAGATTACGAGATTACCGGCAATTGTGGTAAAAGAGGCTATATAAAAAGTAATATTTTGGCCGACATTTTTTAATAAGGTCTATAAGACTGGATTAGGTTTTTCACGCTCCAGTTAACTGTGTTGCGTAACAAATTTGATTTCTGACTCGATGTTGTGGTCCGAAACCAGCTACATACAGACCGGGCGTGCGTTTCTCAAAGGTCCCGAAAACTTTTCGGGCAAAGCCTTATTTTGTGCACAGTGTTAATGACAAGAAATCAGTTTTTGTTTATTTTGAAAGCTTAGAAATAAAATTCGTAGTTGACGAAACACGTCGGGCAGGCTTGTGGGCTATTAACTGCAGCTCCACTTGATAGAAACTGAGAATTAAAAATGGCTTTCGGACCCGAAATATCTTCGGGACCTTTAAGAAACGCACGCGGGTCTCGAAAATTCGCGAATCGCACACAGCCACAACAAACTTGGTCCATAGAGAAGCTGTAAGAATAACACAACTGAAGGGTAATGTCGGTTAGGCTTGCTCGAACTCTAGTTTTTGTTCAACCGTCTCTTATCCTCGATAATCATGGTTTATGTATCTAGGATTCCCCGATCATTGTGTGTTACTTCTTTTATTTTTGTTTGATGCACTTTAACCCTTGTCATATCATCTAACTCATCATTTCATTTAACCGTTCGAGCATAGATTTTTTTAGTTTCATTGTCTGTTTGTTTTCTTTATTTGTTTGTTTGTGTTTGCTTGTTTGTTGTTGTTGTTGTTGTTGTTGTGGGCTGTCTTTGAAATTAGAGTGGTTTTCAATTGATTGTCGTAAAGCCAAAACCAAAGTAATTACTCTGGTTAATCACAACACTCGCAGATGCAGACAATCCAATTAATTACACTTATGTCCAGGATTGCAGATAATTAGATGCATGACAAATTTTGATATCCAACACGAAGTGTCCCATTAAGTCTAAGTGTCAACTATATTTTTTGAAATGTAAGGTAAGCATTAGTGTTAGTGTTGTTTTTAGGTTAGGGTAAGCGCACCTGTTTATCTTTACTTAAAGAGCAGAATTTAGGGGACACTTCGTGACGTTTATTGTCTGAATTTTTGAAAACAAATGATATTGAAGTTGAGTAGAAGAGCAAGAGGACACTTTGTGACGCTTATTAAATTTGTCATGCATCTAATTATCTGCAATCCTGAACATAACTGATTAATTAATCAGACTAAAAGCAAATATATCAATGTAGCCGGGACCAAGCGCGGGAAAAGGCGTGCGCGCACATCACCATTAGTTTGTCATAACTTCTGATTGGTTAAAAATGTGACGCGCGTTTGTAGCTAATCATAAAGCGAAGATATGCAAAACCCCAAACCACTCTTTCTTCTTTTTTTATTTACTTTAGTAAGTAAAAGAAAAATGCGAAGTTGCCTACTTAATTTTCTTTTCTCCTTCAATTGTTTTTGCCACATTTTTATGAGCAACTCCAAAGGCTTTAATGCAGATAAAACACTTTCACTTCCTTTTCCGCTGCAAAGCTAAAAATCGCACACAACAATGTGTGTTTTGTTAGCCTGTTTTTTATTTTATTTTGATAATTTCTTTATTTTATAGGAGTGAAATTTCGATTCTCATCAAAAAGAGCGTCCTTTTGTCGATCATTGAGAGTTTACTTTTCTCAAGTACAGCTGCAACTTTTATATCCGTGTTAACTCTCGTGGTAACTGGAGAAGTTCTTTCGCCCGCAACAGCTTTTATGGTGCTTGCTTTCATGAATATTCTCCGCATAGCGGTGTCAATCAGGTTAGGTAACGGCGTTCCTTTAGCGTTTGAGCTCTTTGTCTCGTTTCAAAGGATTGAGAGATTTCTCCTTTTAGATAACATGCCTCTGGATCCTCTAGAATACGATCAAAGTTCTTGTAGACGAGGGAATATTAAGGGGAACGTTAACACTTATGCGCAATTGTTAACAAGGAATCCTTCACCGAAAAGACGGGCTATTAAGGGAGACATCTCTGGGAATCAGGGCGTTTCCGTTAATGAAAACACCCAGCAGAGTAGTAAACTAAGGGATATCAATTTATCGGTTTCAAATCTCACATGGAAATTCAATGAACCGAACGGCGAAAGGTATATTCTTCGAGATATCAGTTTTGAAGCATCTAACAAAAGTCTCACTGTCATCACTGGTGAGGTTGGCAGTGGTAAGTCAACACTTCTGGCCTCAATAGCAGGCGAAGCAACCAAATCAAGCGGTAATATAGTCTGTTCTGGAACTATAGCTTACGTCCCTCAAACGGCTTGGCTTTTCTCTGGGACGTTGAGAGAAAATGTGTTATTTGGTGAGCCGTATGACGAAAATAAATACGCTGAAGTAATCGAAGTATGTGCACTAGTAGAGGACATCAAGAGATTTCCAAATGGTGACCGTACATTTGTTGGAGAACACGGTGTTATTCTAAGTGGAGGTCAGCGTGCAAGAGTCAATTTGGCACGCGCAGTGTACGCTGATGCAGACATATATCTATTGGATGATCCTCTAAGCGCTGTAGATGCCAAAGTCGGCGAACACATATTTAATCAGTGTATTTGCAAGTTCCTGGAAGAAAAAATTACCATATTAGTGACATACACAAAGAAGCACATGATGGCCGCTGATCAAGTTGTGGTTCTACATAAAGGTTGCGTACTAGGAAAAGGTAGTCTTTATGACTTACAGGGAAGCGAAGAAATTGATGCTGTCATTGATGCATCTGCATCTACCAACGACGAAAAGAGAACACCTACAACAAGACAAGAAGATGATCCCGGGCATTCGGGCTCTGATCCGACCATTGGTAGCTTGGATGAACATTTGGAGATCTCAGAGGAAGAAAAGGCCACTGGGAAAATTTCCTCTACATTGTACTGGGATTATTTTAGAGCTGGAGTGCACCCTGCTGCGGTGATTGCCGTTGTTGGTCTCTTCCTGGCCACCCAAGGTTAGTGAGGTATTAGACCATTTTACCCTCGGAGAAGATATGCGGGGGGGGGGGGGGGGGGTTCTCTGCGGAGTTTTTGGTAGGTGTGTGCCGTGTGCTACCTGCTTTTAATTCCTTACCCTTTTTTCTCCAAAATATGTGATTTTTTTTCCCGTTTTCATATTTAACTCCTTTATAGCCAAATGGCGAAAATGTATACTCAATTTCAGACTAGAAACCAGGCAAGAATCGAACCTATTTTTAAGACCAAAAATTCACAAATTCTAAACCTAATTTTAGCCTAATTTCTGCGCATAATATCTTGCGTCATAAGCGCGAGTACGAGTGCGCGCACAGTTCAAACCAAGAGGGTTCCTTTGAGGATAAGTTTGCCAGATGAATAAGTGGTTGATTTCTCCAAAACGAACAATTTTCTTCCTAAATGAAAAAGGTTATATCGCTACAAATGCGAACTTACCCATTACTAATGGGCTTAATCATAACCTTGAGATCATACACTCAAGAAATGTTTTGAGTCAATACCGTTTCATGCTCTGTGACTTTGAGATAAATCAAATATCAAATTGTTATTATGGTCGATTCATTGTATCTATAATTGTATCAATGACAAAATTATCGATTGTGATTGGTCATCCGCGCGCCTATTTCTTACGTAATCGTATCATTAACAAAATTCTCGAGCGTGATTGGTCTTGCATGCGCCTATTTATTACGAAATTGCCGCGCGGTCACGTGGGTATCCAATTAAAACTTTTTGTAATTAGATACCTTTAATTGGACAACTACGTTGCGTGCGCGTCAATCAGGCGCAATTAAATGGGTCAGTTTTCCTACTGGTTTCAAAACTGATAGAAAATACTTCTGACCTTTTGAGTAGAAAAAAGTCCACATAGACTTTTGAATCTCGATTTTTGTTATTGATACGATTAATTAAAAATTGGACTTCGTGTCGTACAATTCAGGGCTAATCGTGTTCCCAATTACTAGCCCGATTACTTCCTGAATTGTACTCCACTCAGTCCAATTAGTGTTGCTAATTGGCGCGCAGCCACGCGGGTGTCCAATTACAACTATCGAATTTTGTGTAATTGGATAGCTGTAATTGGACACTTGCCTTGCGCGCGAGTCAATCAGCTGCACTTAAATGGGTTCTTTTTTGCTGATTCGTCAGTGGTTGTCGTCTGGTGCATGAGCACGAGTCGTACTTAAGCTGCGGCGGCTAAGAGGATCAGTCCGCCCTGGGGATGATTAGTTTCCTGAAAAAAGCGAGCTGAGCAAGACATAAAAGTAAAATAAATCAGCAAAACTCTGAAGAAATCCTAACATTTGTATATTCTTTTATTTAAAAGTTCTTATAGTGTCTCCTGATGTATGGCTTTCACGTTTGACCAAGATGAGCTGGGAACTCCAACGAGAATCGGCAACCTGGTTTATTTATGCCACTTTTGTCTGCGCTGCCATCATTTCCGCTGCCATTCGTGGTTATATTTTCTTCTATATTTCCCTCCGATCCGCTGAAAATCTCCACAACAAAATGGTTTCGTGCCTTCTTGAAGCCCAGGTGCTATTTTTCGACACAAATCCGGCTGGACGAATTTTGAACAGGTTTTCCAAAGACATCGGCTGCCTTGACGAGCTTTTGCCCAAGCTTTTTCTCTCGGTTATCCAGTTACTCTTGTTGGTGTTGTCAGCAGCAATTTTACCCGCGTTTACGAATGTCTGGCTTTGTTTCGTTTGCTTTCCCGTTATTGGCATATTTATATACCTAGCGTGGTATTACTTGAAGATTTCAAGGGAGTTGAAGAGATGGGAGTCAATCTGTCGCAGCCCTGTTTTCTCACACTTCACAGAGACCATATCTGGCTTGGACACTATTCGCACTCGGAAAAGGGAAAGGGATTTCATCGATCAATTTTACCGGTAAGTTTCATGGAGGTTTTTGTGTTTTCAGGTCAAATCTGTGCTTTATTATGGGCTCTTGTTAAAACTAAGTACCTTTATCAACGAACGACCCAGTGGGTATCATGAGTTTCACATATCCCCCCGGGGGGGGGGGGGGGGGGGGGGGGGGGGGGGGGGGTGGGGGGACTCCGATATGAAAATGGCTGAGGAGCTCGTCGTACTTACTAGGGGTCAAAATTTGTAGATTGGTACCGCTTAGGGTGCTGAAATCTAAAATGACCACCGTTACGATCATCGCGGTACCTTTTAGGTAAAACTGAAATATGACAGAATGTGTCTTTGTGTTTTTTAAAATAGGTACCTCTTAGTGGTAAAAATACATTTGAGCCACGCCTATCAAACGGAAATAAATTCTGCTACCTTTTAGGGTGTTTTTCGAAAATTTCCGACGAATACCCCGTCATTTTAGTTAGGGGGGCGTACGTGATATGCGCGCGTAGTCAGCGTAGTCCCCGCATTTAAAAACATTGCACCCCACGGAAACTTCTAATGAACCTGGGGTAACTAGCGCGCATATTTCGTGCGAATTCTTAGAATAAATCCCACACGTGCTCATTTCGTATTCATAAACAAAACTCTGAAAACTGCTTGTCAACTTCGCCTGAGCTCAGATACGGAGTAGCTTATAATCCCAACAACTATTTCTCCAATTACAAGCCCTTCTAAGCAAAAAACAATCGATGTAAAAGTATTGCAGTACCTTGAAGTTCATGTGGAAGGAGTTTGACACCAAACTGCAGGATAATTTTCGAAAAATGATGGAAAACGCAGCATTGGAAATTTGAGCAGGTTTTGTAGCATTTTATGATATTTACAGAACTAGTGAATACTTTTTAATGGTTCGCACGATTTGCAATCGGCTTATAATTCAGATTTAGCAAGCATTGGGAAGGCTTCTCCCAGAAATTTGGGTTCGTAGATTGTTTAGTCAAAGAGCATGAAGTATTTAAAATTTTAAGAGATTTTTACGGCTAAATTTTGATGGCGTTATTCTTCCGTATTTCTGCTCCAATGATTTTGCTGAAACTTGGGACTTAAAAGTCAATGTAAGCTGATTCCAGAAATTTAACACAAATATAACAGCAAAATTTTTCACAGGGTGCGATTTTGTTCAAAACGTGGCGTTCATTTAAGCCCGATTATCACTAAATATATTTTTTCCCATTAAAATCGAATTTTATCATATTATTGCTAAATAATAGCTGTAAGTTTTCGCAAAGTTTTAGAAGCATCGCTTTAGAGCCGGAAAAGTTATGGGACAAAGTTTGTCACAGATGAGTGCGCCTGAAATAACCACGGAGCCACCTTAAAGGGGCGACCCCGTAGCTGTCCAAACAATGTCTGTGATTGGCGAACGATGCAATTGATATATCACTTGACCAATGCCCCTATCCCTAATCCCTATCCCAGCGGGACAAATCTATTGTTTTCTTAGCGAATCACAGACATCGTTTGGACAAGTGCTGGACTACCCGGGCGCTTAAAGACCCACCTTCACCCAAAACGCTGTGCGCGCCGTGATCACTTTTTGTGCTGAATTTCGTGTTTTTGCATTTAGCGTCTGGGACGACGTTAGCGTATCCTCGCGTATCCCTCCCCGTTTACTCCTGCCACGCAGGCTAAGTTCGTCTGGTGATGCGTCATGTAGCTTAAACCTTGTGGTCTCAAATTACCGCGAGTTTTATGGTGACTTGACACCACGTCAGCATATTCCGGTGATTATTCTTGCATAAGATGGGCAAAAGATGAATGCGCTAAACCCGATAGTTCCTTTCGACGCATGATCCCTCTTGTTTCCGTTCTTATAATGGACGAACTGCAGGTCGTACTGTACAACAAGACAGACTTGCGTTGTTTGGCCGAATTTTTCCAGGCGGATAATGCGTGTCTATGATAGGGTTTGCGTGTAGGATCAGGGTCCCTAGACATAGATTCCAGCCTCGTAACTGAATGGGCCACCCTAGATAAATAAAGTTATCTTATCTATAGGCGGATA
This sequence comes from Dendrophyllia cribrosa, assembly GCA_024195265.1. Lineage (NCBI taxonomy): Eukaryota > Metazoa > Cnidaria > Anthozoa > Scleractinia > Dendrophylliidae > Dendrophyllia > Dendrophyllia cribrosa. The sequence goes on along the minus strand of JAJLRJ010000008.1, from coordinate 35,188,904 downwards.
GTTCGAGTCCGCATTCTTTTCTCTAAGGTGTACTGAGAAATTGGAACCCGCAAATTGTTGGGGTACAGACCGAGCTGTGATGAACTCGCAATCTAATCTCACACCCAGATCTCACTCGTGCCCTTCCGCCTGACTGTGGGAGATCTGTGTACTAGATTACTCGCATCCCAATCAGGGTATAAAGTCCCATATAAAGTGACCATAGAGATATTAAAGCGATCGGAGACGCCCGTGTCAACACCACCCCACAATCCACTAGCAGATAAAGACCCCTCTCGTGGATTTGAACCCCCCAATACAATTTTGTGGTGGAATTTAGTGAATGTGGCGTACTGACACAGACCAATGCACGGCTGGTTTGCAAAACAAAGAAGCCGGATTCGTGTTATTTTTCCTAATTTATGCGACTAGCTGTTTTAACTACAAGGAATGCTCATGTTAATTGTGCTATTGCGCGGCATATGTTAGGCACAAGAAATTAATAATGCTTGACCCCCTTGGATCCATATTCACTACTGGAATTCGAAATTGGGGGTTCCAAATTCCCTAGGACACCAGGGTACGTGTTGAGTGTCCCGGTTTGCCCTATTTGTATGAATACTACAGCCCTTGACTTTTTGTACGCTTTTACTCTAATACCCAGACATCAAGATGTACACAGTCAAGTGTTTTCCATGGTACTAGCGAGCAGTCGGTGGCTTGGAGTGAGAGCTGATATACTGTGTTCAGTTTTTATCGCCGTAGTGGCTTTGATTTCAGTTCTTTTCAGTCAAAATCCAGGTAACAAGGAAGGTAGATGACGTAGATGATCCTGTAACATTTCTGTAAACACTTTTCGCATCTATTTTCCTTATTGCTGTCAAAGCTTTATCAAGGCTGTTTAACCCAGAGTCAATGGCTTATTGATATGCGTAAGTGTCCGGCCATTCTGCCCGATGAGTGGTAATGTGATTGTAACTTTTCAGTCTCTGGATAACGCGTTCTCAAGTTTAATCATTCAAATACAAGCTGTTCTGCAGTACTTTCCTTTGCATGGTACTTGTTTGCTTTGGGTTATTTGACAAAATACAATACGTTTTTTCTTTGGAAGTTTTAGTGTGGACATCAAAATACAAAAATAAATAAAAAATGAATAAAATAAATAAAATAAAAAGTAAAGTGTCAAAGGTATTTAGCACGCGAGTACTAATTGGTGACACTTTCCAGATCTAATTGGAATTTGGAAGTGTTGTTTTTTGAGGAGAGGGGAAAACCGGTGTACCCGGAGAAAAACCTCTTGGAGCAAGGACAGAACCAACAACAAACTCGACCCACATATGACGCCGGGGCCGGGAATCAAACCCGGGCCACATTGGTGGGAGGCGAGTGCTGTCACCATTAGACCACCCCTGCTCCCCCTCCTCCTCCCCCACCCCTGCTCCCCCTCCCCCACCCCTGCTCCTCCTCTCCTACCCCTGCTCCCCCTCCCCCACCCCTGCTCCTCCTCTCCCACCCCTGCTCCTCCTCCCCCACCCCTGCTCCTCCTCCCCCACCCCTGCTCCTCCTCTCCCACCCCTGCTCCCCCTCCCCCACCCCCACCCCTGCTCCTCCTCCCCAACCCTTGCTCCTCCTCCCCCACCCCCACCCCTGTTCCTCCTCCCCCACCCCTGCTCCTCCTCCCCCACCCCTGCTCCCCCTCCCCCACCCCTGCTCCCCCTCCCTCACCCCTGCTCCCCCTCCCCCACCCCTGCTCCCCAAAATTATATTTTCTTGTCCCCATACGTTTCTTATAGAAGTAATGTGGAGACGTTGTTAGAATATCAAGAGAATTCATTATGGGTGATCATATCCTTAATTCTCATGACTTCTCTAATTGATTAAGCATTGATATACAAGGAGAAATTTGATGTTGATCACTATTGCGGCTTAAAGGGTTAACGGGAGTAACTCACGCGTTACCGAACGGCACATTGCAGACTGTCAGTTACTAATGGCGAGAAATCCAATAGAAATTTGGGCTGAAGTTATATTTACAACCATTTTTTTCTGTTTACAGCATTAACTGGTCTAGCTCTTGCCTACGTCATCGAAACAACAAACTTATCCCAATATGCTGTGCGGCATTTTTCGGAAGTTGAAAACCTTATGACCTCAGTCGAGAGAGTCATGGTCTACACCAACCTCGACTCAGAGCCAGGATACAAAATCAAAACACTTCCACCAATAAACTGGCCTCATGATGGTCACGTGGGCTTTAGAAATGTTTTCTTGAGGTATTATCCTGGTGGACCACAAGTGCTGAGAAATTTGACCTTCAATATTCAAGGAACACTGAAGCTTGGAATTGTGGGACGAACGGGAGATGGAAAGTCGTCAATTATAGCAGCTCTTTTACGCATGCCTGAAGCTACAGGAGATATATTTATTGATAACGTTCCCATAAAAAACATTCAACTACAGGAATCGCGAAAATGTATTTCTGTTCTCAGCCAGTCACCTGTTCTCTTTGGTGGATCGCTTAGAAAGAACCTCGATCCTCTAGAGAAACATAGGGACGATGAGCTGTGGAATGCACTCGAAGAAGTGAAGCTCAACAGCTTGGTTGAAAACCTCGAGGGAAAACTTGACTACGAGCTCTTAGAGAAAGGCGAGAACCTGAGTGTTGGTGAGCGGCAGTTGATCTGCTTGGCTCGTACATTACTACAGAAAAATAAGATCGTCATCTTGGATGAACCGACAGCACACGTGGATCCCAATACAGAGAAAACCATCTGGACCACCGTGCACGAGAAACTCAAGAATTCCACTGTCATCACTATAGCTCATCGATTAAACACTATCAAAGACTGTGATTTAATTTTAGTGTTGAGAGAAGGTCAGGTGGCTGAGCTGGACACCTTCGATGCACTCATGGGTCGGGAGGGAGGGATTTTCCACAATATGGCTGCTTCTCAAGGTTTATTTTCTTTGAAAGAGGAGTAGAAGGGGTAGAAGAAAGAGGCAGCGTGGTCGAGTGGTCAGTAAGACCACAATTAACCACAACCACAACTGCATGCATGTTATAAATATTTCAACATTTCATGTTCAATATGGGATCCTGGCATTTGCCAAATTTAAGCTCCCAAAATGCACCAGATTGCATACCCCAGGATCCCTCTACAAAGGCGCCAACACGCGCATTGCCTCTCATAGAAATTTTTACGGCCCCCTCTTTCTAAATTTCCTGGATCCGCCCCTGGTATTCGTTGGCGGCCAAAATCTTGCCTGGAATCCGGGCGAGAATCTCAGCGGGATCGCATGGGGTTGATTTTTGTAGACTTGATATCGATATCGTGCAATTTGTAAGCCTTTATGTTATTAGGAACATGCTGTTGGTTACCCTGGGTACCAGAGGTTCTCTCAGGGCGCGCTTTCGTGAGAAGGTAAGAGGCATAAGAGGCGTGTCATATGAGAGAGATGAGAATGCGAGAAAAGCCTCTGGGACCAGAGTAGCTGTTGGTAAGATCGTGTTAGGAATTAGATTTCGGGTATGCGAAATGGTCGTCATAATTCATACGATCTCCGATCACAAATCTGATTTAATAAAAAAAGTACAGCCCTAAATTCCATCTCCACCCACCCCCCCCCCCCCCCCCCCCCCCTGTTCAAGCTGAAAATGGTGAAAATCAATGCCAAATTTTAGACTAGAAAGCAAACCATTTTTCAGGGGGTAACATAATTTTCATAATAGCTCATGTACGCAATGCGTGCCCTTAACCTTCTTCTTTTGAAGGCTTTCACTAATGAAGTTACTTTAGTGGTTTCATTGCCCCCGTTGCGTGTTTGATACTCTCTCCGCGTGCCCTTGGGATGCAATAATAATAATACACTTTATTTAAAGAGGGTAGCACGGAATAGTTACAAAACTAGTAAACTTGTGGCCCTCTATCTAAGATTACGAAAAATAAGATACAGTATTTACAAAGTCTAAGAAGAAAATAAATGAAAACTAAGGAAATATAAAATTCTACTATAAATGAAGGGCCGAGAGCATGTCCAGCCTATATGACTTTTAGGCCTTTTTTTATTTTTTCTCGCTCAGAATAGCTCAGAATATCCTCATTTTATCGTACAGCGAATAATATCACAAGCCCTTGTCGAATTTGCACTAACCCTAAGGAATTTGACCAATTTCACCTGAAAAAAGCAGAGTTCTGGCCCTCCAGTGCTTTGACGGTACATTCAGAGCGCAATTTCGAAGCCATTTGAAAGCAGTTTGGCCGTGAGAATACGCGACTGCAATACTTCTGACCAGTGCCAACAACTAAACGAAAATACCGTTATTTACGCACGCACGCCTGGCTCGCTTATCTATCGTGAGCTCACTACGGCAACACATCGCCTCTGTAGCGTGTGTGTAAGCCAACGTGTATGAGGCCCGTCCGGTGATTGAAAGACATCATTAAGTCCGGAAATCCTTGAGTCTCTAGCACTTCTCAAAGAAACGAGTCGTGTTTCTTGTCCTTCCTTGTGTCTGAAGCGCCATTTAGCGCTCGAGGTGAAAAACGGACCTTGGTCGGGAAGACGAGCCGGCGGGAAAGTCTGGAATCACTTCGGATCAGAAAAGGGGCAGCGTTGAGAGTTGTGGGCCATTTCCCATCCCGTGCCGTGGTCGAAATGCCCGATATCCGAAGTGCTTTGAGACTTATGTATTTTGCAATAACTTTCGGGCGGGAACTCCATTTCGGTTTTGTTGTAGGATTTCCCGACATGCTTTGCGACAGTGGTAGATGGGTCCGCTGTGCGTGGTCGGGCACTTGAAATACAGCTTTGGGCAGCTCGGAGTGAGTTGTTGCTGGCCGGCGGGAAGACGTTTGCATTTGGAGTCTTTAATGCAACATTAAATTCGATCTAAAAGGATTTTGAAATCGAGATACGCGTTTTGATGCGTATCAACCTTTAAATAATAAAACTTAGCCTGAAGTGAGCATGTGTTCGTCGATGGTCTAGTGGTTTGGTCGGGGATTTGCGCTCGGACGGCTCCGGGTTCGAATCACGCTCAGCATCATTTTTTTTTTTTTTTCTTCTTCGAACTGGACATTATGAACGTGATTTACTTTTTTTGCGTTCGTCAAAATTCCTTACGTTTAATTTTAAAAAAATATCGAACCGTGTCAGTGCGAAAACAGAAGCTTACCGCAACATTGCGTTACAATAGGAGCCTTTGATTGATTGATTTTTTTTTTGCATACGGTATTTCTCGAAAACGACGGAAAAAACAACGGAAAAAAATTCGGAACAATGTTTTGCAACTAATTTCTAGTTCACATGCCAAAATTGGCCAAATCTGAGCAAGAAAAAATAAAAAAAGGCCTAAAAAGTCATATAGGCTGGACATGCTCTCGGCCCTTCAAATGTAATGTAACATTACAAATTTATCATAAATCAATGTAAATGTATGGGTTTTACAACAAATGATATGGCTAGTGAAATATATACAAAACCTTCAAACTTTACAGCCATGCTCCGTCACGCGTGACCAGTATTTTTGAAAATTTGAATGGATTTTTCAAGTTTACGCGTCGGTTTTGTAAATTCATTCCGAGATTCGGAATTCCCGTAAGAATTTTACCGCATTTTCGGAAACAAAGAGCAACAAAATATCATTTTATTTGAAATGTTACACATCCGAACAATATTTGTTTTTTTTATACGCGTAGCGAAGTTATTTTCCCGTTAACTCGTGACTTTCAAAGTGTTTTCCAAGAAAGATCTTCAAGGTTTCATTCAAATCTCGGACGTTACAAAGAAATATTCAAATGTTCATTTCAGTCTTGTGATTACTGGTCACGCGTGACGGAGCATGGCTGTAAAGTGGTGCAATGCGTCAAGCTTCCTTGTCCGCGCCCTCTTCTTGGATCCTTCCTCCCCTCTCGGTGGTCAGTTTGGCGTTGGTTTCCATAGCAACTGTCCAAGCAACCTCCCCTTGCCTCAGTCAGGTCCCCCGCCTTCGTACGCTACGGGGGCCCGTCCACTGATGTTCAACCCCCCGACCCTTTGCATCCCGCTGCCACTCTCCTCTCACGTAGCACAACAAAACATTAATATCCTACGCACATAGCCTCCTTCGCAGGCAACTGTCTCTGTGATAGACGAGAGACTATGTTTTGTCCTTTTGCTCCATATCTCAGAGTTGTGTACGGAGGAAACAAAGGCAAACATTTATTCATAGATGAAACTTTAAGGTTTGAAAACCACTGCAAGAACCGCGTACGATCTAACTTGCACTACGTTGATCAAACAAGGTGAAGGCATTCTCTTGACAAGTACACGGTTCTTGGAGTGGTTTTCTAATCTTAAAGTTTCATGTATTCATATTTCACTTCATATTTCACTCCAGGGGGGGGGGGGGGGGGGGGGGGGGGGGTGGTATATCATCGTCCCTAGAGCTCGTTTGGTCAGCGGTTGAAACAAAGGGCTCTGGAACAAAACCTTCTGGATGTCGTTAGCATCCGTTAGCGCATGCCTAATGCATTAATGTACTATTGCACGTGCTCAGTGTCAGAAATCAGAAATTAAAAAAAGCCTTTCGTGTCATGCCCAGAGCCCTTGTTTCGTTTTGTTGAGCTCTGGAGACGAGAATGTCGTGGGTGTGGAATGGCGTTCGAAAGGACTGCACAAGACTTAACAATAAAGACTGGTTCACAATAGCAACATAACGACATATGGGCATAAAGACATAAAGAAACTGAAAGATCAGTTGTTCCCTATTGTTGTCAGTTATGTTATTATGTTCCTTTTTATATGTCGTTATGTTGTGCTGTTCACACTGGTGACATAAAACATCGGTTAAGTTGTGTTTCGCATTTGCGTGACTTCGCCGTTATGTCGCTATAGTGTGAACCAGGTTTTAGAGGAAATCATCGAGTTAAAAAAGAAACAAGAAAAGCTTTGCGCGCTGCTGTTATTCAGAAGGAAGATTGTCTTTGTATTTTGCTTACTGGTTTTAGAAAAAGCCTTGATATTTCAACCGATTCCCTTCGTTTGGGATCTGTTGTATGTACAGCTGTGTATTTTAATATCGTTTCGCCACTGAACGCTATCATATCCGACCAAATCAGTCGATGGGATAGCTAAGTTTGTTTATGGACACGCTGTGGTCATTGATTAGGCTTAGTCGTACAGTGGTAAGAAATATCTAGGAATTTTTTTTGTATGCATGTTAATTTGATTGGTTATATGATTGTTTTATGATTATTTTATTTATGATTGGTTATATGATTAGTTGTTCAGTTGATTGCATGGTTGCATGTTAATTTGATGTTTATTGAGAGCGTTTTCACTTGACGTCATAGCCCGCCATATTGGTGTTCCCGTACAAAAGAATTTTAATTAACTTCTTTTGTTAGGAACACCAACATGGCTGCCATGGCCTTTGTCATTTGAGTCCCACGGGACTGAAGGTCACGTGAGTGAAAACGCTCTATACCATGTATACACCTACTAGAGCGTTTTCATATGACGTCACGGCGGCCATATTGGTGTTCTCCAAAACACAGAAACGGCGGCCATATTGGTGTACCAAACCAGTCCTCCCGGAATTGAACTCTATTTTTATGCAAACATTTTCTTTTGTTTCATTAAACCAATATGGCCGCTGGTCACGTGAGTGAAAACGCTCTATTGCAATCAACGAGCGGTTGTCATATCAAAACGCAAAAAGCAAAAAGCAAAGAACCAAATAGGAATTAATTAACCATGTGATTTTATTTGAAATTCGCTAGATGAATCAGCCTCGAATTGCATCAAAATGACACCAAGAAACTGATGCAAATGATTTTTCTCAATAACATGATTAATACATGTATACAGCTATAAACGTGCGTGTTGTGATTGTTGCAATGTATGATGATTATATGCTAATTAATCCTATTTGGTTTTTTGCTTTTTGCTTTTTGATATGACAAAGTTATTGCAATAGGCCATTTCCGAGTTGCCTTTAGCCTCTCTATCATAGCGAGGCTAGGTGCGAACCCTTTCATATGAAAATGAGTTTTCATTCACATGCAAATAAATTTTATTTGCATGTGAATGAAAACTCATTTTCATATGAAAGGTTTCGCACCTAGCCTCGCTTTGATAGAGAGGGTAAAGGCAACTCGGAAATGGCCTATTAGGTATATATATATATATGGAAATACTGAAATGAATTGTTGTTGTTGTTGTTGATTGGGCTTCAAGTGACCTTCGTTTCCCCAGATTTGTATTTCAACTTATAGCAAAGAGTACCACCTAATAAATGAAATATAACTTGCTTACAAGATCAAGAGTGCTGATAATGTTGTAGTCTCCTACGCAGCCGTTATTAGGGCTCGTCACGCAACGGAGGAGGGAGGAGGGGAGGAGGGGAGGAGCGTTGGGTGACGAGCCCTAATAACGGCTGCGTAGGAGACTAATAATGTTGTTGTGTTGTTATTATTTAAAATGGGTCTCCTAGTTGTTGATCGTTTTTATTATATATTTTATTTGTACCTTGCCGGGAGTATCTAATCTGCGCGTGTCGCGGGTCGCGGGTAAATTGCACGGGTCGCGGGTAAGTTGCGCGGGTCGCGGGTAAAGTGCGCGAGTCGTGGGTAAAGTGCGCGGGTAAATTGCGCGGGTCGCAATTTTGAAATAAAAAATGAAAAATACTTTCCGTTTTAATTTTAAGCAAAGAGCAACTGAGCTACAGAGGCTAAAGAGCTTAACTAAACTAAGCTAAACTGGTGAGCATCACTTTCACGAACTTAAGTTTGTAAAACTGATTTATTTTCTCCAACGCGTTTCAGAGAGTTTTACAGGTAACAGTCACATGCTACATTTATTCCTAACGTAAACCATATAATTTTTTTCGTATTTGCGTATAGGAAACAAGCTAATGTTTTTCGCAAGGCGTGACTGTTAAAGGTGTAATATGTAGTATTCATGACATTGCTTTATGCGTGACATTTATTTTGGGGGACCACAGATTTAGTACTAACAAGTTGTGAGCTTGACGTCCGCACGTCAGTGGCTTTTTATCCCTCTGCCTTCAACTATTGTTTTCCCCTGCTTAAAAAGTCGTCTCAAACCAGAAAAGAAACGTTTGACGTCGTAATGAGAAGAACAACGCGAAGTGTTTTTAATAAGCCTATCTTGTTAGCTAGTGGTCCTTTTGCTCCACGCGCCAAATGAGGTGATCCAAACTCCCTGAGGATATTCGTCGACAGCAGTTAGACATTCCGCCGCTTTCGTTCGTAGGTTCCGGGCTGCTTCAGGTAAGTTTTTTTTATGTAAGCCCGCGCAATTTACCCGCGACCCGCGCAACTTACCCGCGACCCGCGCAATTTATCCGCGACCCGCGACCCGCGACACGCGCAGATTAGATACTCCTTACCTTGCCACAAGAGTGTTACACTGAAAATATTTATTTTCGCCCTCGGGCTTTCTCAGCTTTGATTTTTTCAGGATTTCTGCCTCTCTTTACTCGTCCTTGCAGCAAGCTTTGTTGTTCTTTTCGCGAATTAAAACATACTTCTTTAATATTCGTGGCCGCTCATAGCTTCGTCTTCCAAGACACATACTGATTAGGTTTCAATCGATCTAGCTACATTTGTACACTTTGAAATTTAGCAGCCGTGTCTTTACCTGCTAAACCAAACAACAAAACTGGGTGACATTGGTCCCTGATTGCATAGAAATTGAAACGTTTGTTTTGTTGGTGGAGTCGCCATTATTCTAGTTCTACACAGGATAAACACGGGTCAACCGGAAGTAAAACCTTATGCGTAGATGGATAAAATTTTTTACTTTGTAGCGCATTCATTTTTAAACGGCCAATCAAAGAGATCGGATTTTTGTCCGTTACCAGAGCTATACGAGACGCAATTTAAAAAAACTGTGGAACTCTGGGGACGAGAATGGCCGAAAGCCGTATTCAACAAGAAAGAGACTTTACTGTTTTTTCTTCTCCGACCACTGTTGGTTCGGCTTGAGTATAAAATTTCACCAGGCGCGTATCACGAACGCCTGATGCTTTGTTCGGTCACAATCATACATGTAGTTCTGCTCGATTCGCGCGGCGAGAATAGAAGACTTGACTCGTCGGCGCCCTGTGCTCACAGGCTTACCATCCTCTGCATGTGTGGTGTGCTGTGTATCTGTAATGGCCGTATCGGTTAAAAAAGTAGCCTCATTAAAGGCGAAATGTTGTTTAACTTTGTTTTTCTATGTTAATATTTTGGCGATTTGTGGCTCGTGAAAGCGGTATTTCCACTGAACACAAACAGAGTGATATCATCTGTTTGGTCGCCTCGTTCTCAAGTTCACAGTTTGGTTGACTGGTAACTAGGCTCAGGCCCAGCTCCCACCCAAATCAGTCGGCCATTTTGGTGCCGTCTTTTAATACTTGACGCTTCTTTTCCCTCGTGTTACTTATTTCGATCTCTTCTCTTCGTTTTAAGCGGTTTTACTATCTCCCTTCCCCGTCATGTCAAATTTTGGCGACAGTGAAGCGGAGGAAGACTCCTTGGACGAAAGTCTGTCCAACAAAAGCGACGATGAAGAAGATGATGATGAAGACGAAGGGGAAGACGACGAACAAGAAGACCGGGGAAATGATGATGCGAACGACATTATAAATGACGAAGAAGAGGAAAGCGGAGGCGAAGAAGAAGAAGAAGAAGCTCATCATCATCATAGAAAACGAAGAAAGGGTACAATAAAAACATTAAGCTGTTATTAAATTATTCTGACTTGTAGACGTAATTTTTGCTGATTCGAGACTTCGTCATTATTGTAGGCGAGGACGACCTAGATGAAGAAGATTTGTCTTTGATCGAGGAAAACTTGGGCATCCGTTTACAGCGGGTGAGAACCTTTAATTTTTTTTTTATATTTACGTCGTCAGCTTTAGTCAAGGAAACTGAATTTCTTACTAGTTACCTCTAGCTACATGTACCTTAACATTGCAAAATAAATACCGTAAACCTCCGAAAATAACCCCCCCCCCCTCCCCGAAAATAATCCCCCTAGTTTATAACAGAAAATTCTTTCCAATAATAAGCGCCCCCCCCCCAATACAAGCCCATGGGGGTGTTTTAAGGATTGACCTGAGAATGGTCAAGTTATTATAAACATAGAAGGGATCAATGATTACACCATGCCAGAAGCTGAGCCAGAACTCCACTGAGACACTTCCACAGATGAAAGCGACGACAAATCACATGAAGCAACTGAAGATGATCACTCAGATGAAATCCATTAAAAACTTTGTCAGTTTGTACAGTGTAACCATGTTGAAAGATTTAGTAAAATTTGTTATTGATTGCATCTTCAGAAAATTCAATGACCCCAAATGGCTCACAAAAAATTTTGAGACACAGAATGCCACCTGAAAATAGCCCCATCGATTTTTTTAACAAATATTTCCAACCAAAAAAAAGCCCACCCGAATATCAGCCAACCCAAAAATAAGCCAGACAAAAAGGGACGTTGGGCAAATATAAGCTCAGGGCTTATTTTCAGAGGTTTATGGTATAAGCCTTCACATAAATAAAGTCCATCGATCTTTTGAACAGCTTGAGTTCATGCATGGATCATTGATTCAAAATGTTGTACTCTTAAATACGAAAATCATGTTATAGCATCTTGGAGTTTTTCTAACAATGAAGTTTTTCTTAAGTTTGTGACCACCCGATCTGGTATTTTCATAGCATTGATAATTTATAATTAAGTTTACTTACTTGAAAACTCTGTTTCATGATTTTAGAAAAAGCCTCGTTTAAAAAAAGTGAAATTGCTGGATTCAGATGATGAAGATGATAATCAATCTGCTGGAAATGAGAGAGATGCGATTGCAAATGAACTTTTTGAAGGGGATGAAGACACTGCAGGAGAGGTAATTTGTGAAACAAAGCTGTGAAAAGTTTTTATTGTTGGCGTTAAAGAGGCTATGACTTGGGCTTTGGTTACTTTTAGGGGTGCTTCGAAAAACAACTGTATTTTATTTAGCAACCGCTAAAATAGCAAATTTATGTCATCAAATTGCGTCAGCAAAGTACAAATTAAAGTTAAAAAATGAAAAAATTCAAATTTGATAAGTTATAAAAGAACGAAATGTTACTCAAAATTGCTCAAACACAAAATGTCACATTCTGACATGTGTACTTGCTCTTTATCAGTTTTTTTGTTCTTTCAACCATGGAATTGCTAACTCGAGAGAAATTACTACGTTTAGAACTCGATAATATTCATTGTTTTCTCTCAAAATGACAATTTTATTCACCATAGGGTTGTGACATTAATTCGCTATTTTAGCGTGTGCTAGTACAGTTGCTTTTCGCTATATACATGTAGCGTGGAACCCCTAAAAGTAATCAAAGCCATGTCTTGGGCTGCATATTGCCAGGATGCCAGTCTAGTGCCTTGAGTCTTCGAAAACTTGCTACAACCTGAATATGTTTTTTTCTCTCCTCAAAAATTCACTTGATATCTTTCTCTTACAGTGTAGTGTTCTATAAGCATTTTGTGTTTGACAAAAGTATTAACTTTTAATATGGGTTTGTTTTGACTGAAAAACCTCAAAATCACCATGACATACATGTAACTGGTTTAAATTATGGTAAGGCCATCCCAAATTGCTTTAATACAATGTCTTGTGTAGCCATTTATATTTTCAAAGAATCTAACATCAAAAACACTACAAGTAAACATCCAGAAACAATTCTCGTGTCTACTCTTTTCTGATTTGTACCATTAAACTGAGTCAACACAATTACAGGTTCCTGTAGAGCCCCCAGTCCAACCTCAAGTTGATGACACTTATGCAGATATCGAAGACTCTGAATCAGAAGAAGGTATGATAATAAAAAATCCTACATTCTGATGACTTAATAATCCTTAATAAGTTTATCCTTGAACTCCCAAGAGTGCCAAATATTAAATTCAAGAAAAGTCACAAATTTCACTTGTCAAAGATTGAAAAACAAATGGTACCATGCAAAAGTACTGCCAAAGGGGTTTCATTTGGATGGTCACACCATAGGATTTCATCCATACAAAATAGCTTAGAGAAATCCCTGGCCCCAGGCCTTCAATTACAGCCCTGGAATTCCAAAATAAATATGGTCCACTAGAGATTTTTACAAAAGATTCAGTCACTTATTAATATTTATTTGAAAGTGTAAAGTTGCCAAACCGAGGCTGCTGCAGCTCATGATAACACTGATAATGATTGATAAATTTGGAAATGTGGTTATTTGATTCCTATCCAGGCACCATAATTTAAATTATTTTCAACCTTTCTTGTTTAGATGTGGATGACTTTATTGTTGATGATGATGGGAACCCTATCAAGCATGGCGGCAAGAAGAGAAGGCGTGTTCCAGGAACAGTGCAAGATTCGTAAGTATATCACAGGGATTAACGCAGGGGATTAACATGAGGTGACAATGAAGAGTTGAAAAGTACAAATTACATGACAGTGAGAGACATGACACACCAAGGAAACACAACAACACGGCACAACACACTAAGGAGGACAAGGAAACACGACAACACAATGCAACAACAAGAAGGACAAGGAAATTGCAGTGTTCTTTTGTGTTCATCTGCTAAAAGATACTATTCTGGAAGTTGTACAGGTGTAGTTGTAGAATCTTGACCAGAAACTACAGTTACACAGAAAAATCACAACAAGAAACGCGACACATTTGGTGTTGTTGTAAAGCAGGCTAAACGTTCAAACATTGTTGTGCCCAACAAAATGTTGTGTAAGATGTTTGATCGAAAACAAAACATTCATCCAACAAAAATTGTTGGTAAAATATCATCTAACATGGGGTGCTAAATGTATTTGTTAGTTCAACAATGTTAAAACGTTTAGACGTGGTTTAACATCCATCAAATAACAAAACCGTTTTGCTTACATTGTACCTCAAAACATGACTCAGATTGTCAAAACATCAGTAAACATCACAGTTACCGGGGTCCTTTTCAGAACTACTTGTACAGTACATGGATTTATCAACAGTGTAGTTGCTAGAGACAGTAACCTGATAAATGGATGAAGATTGTGTTTGTTTTATTTGCCAGAGCCCTCATGGAAGCTCAAGACATCTTCGGTCTTGACTTTGATTTTGATGAATTTGAGAAGTATGGAAGAGATGACTTCTCTTCAGGTGAGGATGAAGATGAGTATGAAGAAGAAGATGGAGAAGATGGTGCACTGAGAAGACCAAAGAAGAAATCAACAAAGAAGTCAATTTATGAAGTAAGTGGCAATTGAAAGTGATATTGTCCCAGATGCAGTGGAACCTCTTACATGTATAAGCGACCACCCTTGGGACTTAGACTGTTCACAGTCTTCTATCGTGTGTTCATCGAGATCGATCCTTGAAAGTTGCAGCATGGTTAAAACTAGGAAGAGTACAAAACTGATCAGGGGCCGGGGGTGGGGGGGAGAAGGGAATAATTGTGAAAAAATTCCACCCAAGAAAAGTTTACAGCTGCCGAAGGGAATTTGCCACTGTTACCAATTGCCCCTTTCATTACACTTTGCATATTCAAGGGTTAAATAGGAATGCTACCTAGCTATGTGTTTGCTTAAACAGATGGTTTGCATATGGGGAGGTTGTATACATGTAGGTACGGCAGTCTCAGCTGTTTAGATGATAAGTGACTTTTTGGTTGGTTGGCTGATTAAACTTTTCAATAATAGTTTATTTTGTATGCGAGTTTGGATTATATTTCTAATTCAGGAATATTACTGGTACAGATGTAACTCTCCTTAGACAACCATATAAAACTTAAAATAAACTACAGTGTGAAAATTACTGAAAAAAGGCTTAATTATCTCCTACTGTTTATGTAGTCGCTTTATAGAGTTTATTTTTCATGCACCCCTTCTATTGGAAACTGGGCATGTTGGAGGCATGTCTCTAATGAAACCTTTAATTCCCAAGAGTGCTAAAAATCAAAATTAAATAAAATCCCAAATTTCATTTTGTAAAATATTGTAACACAAATGGTACATGCAAAAGTACTGCCAACGAAGTTTCATTTGAATGGTCACACCATAGGATTTCATCAACAGACTCAATAGTTAGAACTACGCTACTTGTTTTCATACCTGACTCTGGGAGTGACAAGGTTAAAACCCTTTTAGCACTAATGTCCTAATTTCCTTACTGGTCTCCACGCAGTTCTAATAGTACTAATAATTATTGGGCGAATTTGTTGAGATATCAACTGAGATAATTCATCATTAATTGCACACTACTGGCTAAAACCTTGGGGCTGAGAATGAAGGCAGAAAATTGGAAAGAGTTGCCATAGAAAAAACAGTGCTATTAGTTGGGACTCAGAAGTGTAGTATGACAACCCTGCTATCATATGTAACTTTATAGCTTGCGATGCGTCATTATCATGTGCAATTATTTTGTTCATTTAAATAAGTTAGCATTGTTCATGGCTGCAATTTTCTCGATTGCTAGCAAAATGATAAATTAACTTGTTTTAACAGGTGATAATAAATATTATAATATTTTTTTTGTGCTTTATGCAGGGATTCTGACAGGATGCGGGTGCGGGACCGCACAATTCGGTCAAACCCGCACAATTCCGCACATTCCTGAAAATCCGCATATTCCGCACAATACTGAATAGTTGATTAAAATTTTAATTAAATCAGGTATTTCTATTGATTACCAAGATTTCGAGAAACGTTTTAGGCTATTTTCAGCCCTTTTTCCTTCCAAACAATCGAGAAAACCCTCGCTTTCCTCAACAGCTCGAGAGGATCGATATAAAAACAACAAGGCGTTCTCTTCGCCGTCCTGGGAACTAGTCTGAGTTTTACTCCTTTCCGACTTCCTACAGATTTTTCGCGTAGCTTTTAGTTGTCATTTTTCAGACATTATGTCGTTTTTCTTAGCGGCCTGTTGATATTTTTTCGAGCGCTTTCGCTTCCTCTTTCAGTTTAATATGTCGGGGACCGAAGAAGAAACACCGAAGAAATGTACCCGGTCACGCCGAAATGAATGTCACTCTGTCTGAATTATTTTCGCAAAGAACTTTATATCAAGTTTGCGAATCGACAAACAAACTATTAAAGCGCTGGAACTTCGAATTGATAGGAGAAAATTATTAAGTTCTGATCAGAATACTGGATTTGATTTGATTATTTCAATCAAGTGAAAGACGTTTTCATTCAGGAAAATGCAAAACAACCATGCTATCAAATTACATTTAGCACGTAATTTGCATACATCTCGTGGTTGTGTTTTTGCGGCAAACTTTCGAAGAAATTGTGTGAACCTTTTATGGAAATTATTCAAACTACATAAAATGTACGGATTTTTCATAAAGGAACTCGCAACAGATCGGAAACATTTCATTTAAATGTGGTATTTTGGTTTTACTCGATCGAGTTCATCGTGTCACGCAATGTGATTTTGTGGAGACAAATAAACTTTGGTGAAGAAAAAGCCGCAAATTGGCGATTGCTGGGTACATTTTAATCCCCAAAGTAAAACATCTATTTGTATTTTTTATTTATGCAGAATTTCCTCCCTGACATATTTTTCTGGCCTGGTCACATGATTGCGCAATCCCGCACAATTTCCCGCACAATTTCCCGCACAATCGACGTTATTTCCCGCACAATTTGCCTCAAAACTCTCCGCACAATTTTGGTTTTTTTCCCCGCACCCTGTCAGAATCCCTGTTTATGGTACATGTACAAGTAGAGGTTGTGACTAGCATGCAATAATTCATGTTTTAGGTATATTGTGAACAACTTGCATTGCATGCAACAGGGCCCAGTTGTTCAAAACGTGGATAGCGCTATCCACCGGATAAATCACTATTCGTTGGATAGCGCAATGGGTTTTGTAAATGCTTATCCACTGGATAGTGATTATCCGGTGGATAGTGTTATCCACTCTTTGAACAACTGGGCCCGATGTACAAAAAGGTCTTAGTTGATTCTATCAAAGGCAAAATGATTGGTTTTCTGACTGCCAGTACCTACCCTTAGCCAGACATGCAATGCATAAGTCCTCAGTGCTTTTAAATAATCGGTAATAAATCAAATGGTCATGTATGGCGAAGGGTGACAGAGTGCCTTATGATTCTTCCATCTTCACAGGTGTTTGAACCAAGTGAGCTTGAAAAAGGAATGTTGACCAGCAAAGATAATGAAATTAGAAATGCAGATATACCTGAAAGATTTCAGGTGAGTTGTCAAGTAGATAAAGGTAAAGTCTGCATTGGAGTACAGTGACCCATCAGTTTCCTGGTTTCCATAGCATGAAGTGATAAGAACTATTAAATTTTTGCACTCCCCCCTCTATGGGATACTAGTCCATCGCAAGGTTAACCTCCAGCATTTAATTCAATGGTACGCATTTATACACCTGGGTGGAAAAGGTACTGTAAGAGTACTGTAAGATTGCACAAGAATACATGTACAAGATGACCCTGGCTGGGCTTGAAGCTAGACCACTCAATCCAGAGTCCAGTGCACTGACATTTGGCCACTGCGCCTGTCAAGCAATGACAGTTAAATTGAAGGGCTGAGCTGGACATTTCATTTGTGTTTTTTGAGCTGGAAAAAGCAGCTTTTAACTAAAGTAATAACAGGTTCATGGAAAGTAAAGCGACAGAGAGCCAATCAGGCCAAAAGATCTTTAAAATGTATTTTCACAAAAAAAAGACTTTTGTAAGTACATTATTTTTTGCTTCGAAGCAGGCTATTTGACTCTTCAGGTAAAAAAATCAGTTTTTTTAAGAATACCGATGGCATGTTTTGGTCTAATTGAATCTCTTTTACTTCCACTAATGTTTACAAGCCATTACTTTAGCAACCAAATGCTTTTTTTGGCTAAAAAACACAATTTGAAAGCTGAAATTTTCAAAATTTCACATAGGCTGTTTATGCCTTCAGTCTTCATTTGTACACACAGCTTCATGACACACCACTGATCGAAGTGATCTTGACATTTTCTTACCTACAATGTATCTAACAATAGAGGCATTGAAGTTCACATGAATCAGTTGCAAGTGTTTTCGTTTGCAGGTGCGTGATTTTCCTGTCAAATCAACCGAAGAGAATGAACTTGATGATGAGGCAGGGTGGATTTACAGACATGCATTCCTGGAAATGCAATATCACAGCAGCAGGTTTGGCCAATAACAATAGCTTGTGTGTGTCAAACATCAAAATTCAAGAAAAATCTCAAATTTAATTTTGTAAAATATTGAAAAGCAAATGGTACCATGCAAAAGTACTGCTGAAGAGGTTTCATTTGAATGGTCACACCATAGGATTTCGTCCACAGACTCAAAAGTTAGAACAAATGGTACCATGCAAAAGTACTGCTGAAGAGGTTTCATTTTAATGGTCACACCATAGGATTTTGTTGACAGACTCAAAGTTAGAACAACACTACATGTCTCCATAATTGACTCAGGCAGTGAAAGGGTTAATAAAGCTTCTGTTGTTTCATAATACTGTTCCATTATGATTGGATTTAATTTGACACTCTCTTTTGAAACTCAAACAACTTGACTCTATCTTTGATCATCAGAACTCTAAAACTTTGTGTCGAGAACTTTGAGTCGAGTGCTTCAAGTTTCAAGTTGAGTTTTTTGAGTCAACAGTTTAAAGTGCCTATGAAATGAAATTTATTTTTTGATGTATCGAAAGTTTCACCTTTTTAGACCTTGGAATAAAAGGTTTAAAGTGTCAGGGACGATGCAAAATGCTTTTTTTATGGTCTCAAAGTTAGGTTGTTGGCGCTAAAAAGTGGCTCCATTTGTGCGCGACCAAAACCAGTGTCATATTACACTGTGACGTAAATAGTTGTACAAACTGCTGCGGGAATATAGAGAACAAGAGAGCTGACAAGAGACGTCACTAGAGGTGGACCAATATTATGTGGCGAGCGGCCTCAAACATACGAGATATTAGAATTCTTCGATACAGAGGGTGTAACAAAGCTTTATTTTGCTCCAGAGGAAAATAGGCCGGCGAAATACACGAAATTTGTTCGTCGACATTGGAAAGGGTACGTCAAGCGATGTTGTTTTCAATGAAAGCGCTTATTTTTTCTTTCTTTTCGTCTTTTTTTTTACTTCAGTTTATCCAATGAGTTCATAATAACATAAATCGCTATAATTTAAAACGATATAAGCTTACTGAATCTAGATATTGCTGGCCGAAAACAGCGAAAACCACCTAAAATCCGGCCGCCATTACTCAGTTTAAAAAGTCAAGCCCGTGATTATTCTAGAAAGCGGTCTCACGTGTGAGTTGTCTGTGACGTCATATTCGCAACGAAGATCGTGGTCATTCCTTCAACAACAGCGAAAGAACCGCTAAATGAAAAGGATTTGAAGACGTCTTCGCCGTAAAATTTACTTTCAGTTCGTCGGAAAGCTTTGCAAAGGACAATTTTGGCGAAGAACTCGATGAATTTTCAGGATCTATTTGCGTTTCTGAGGATTTGGCGACGTATGGCTTTAGAGAATAAGCTGCGAATTGGAAGGCAAGAATGCGCAATAGAAGCCGAAGAAGACCGTCAATTTCAAGGAACGTTTACTGAGGAAGTGGACGTTTATACATGGTACGATAAGGAATTATTTTTAAATATTTATGGTGAACTTTTCCCGTTTGAGTTTGGTAAGCGGATTATAATGGCTGTTTGCAGAAGCATCGAATCTTGACTTTTGTTTACAATACGTGTATTAGCATTCCACACTGAAGTTTAGAACAAATAAAGTCAAACTGCTCGATTACTATTTCTTACTGGATTCAGTTCCTTGAGTTTCTACAGTGCAAAACTGAAAGAATAAATTGGTGTTGTAGAAAAGTAAACGATGTTGTGTTTTACTGTTGTTAATAACACTGCAGACATCAAGCGGTACAGCTCAGGTAGCTGACATCTTGAATTATTGTAAACCCATTAATAGTCCAGTAGCAGATAGTTGGGGCAGAAGGAACATTTTGTCCGCATCGATTTTATCCATTTAATTTCCTTATCCTTGGTCTCCAAGGATGCATAAATCCGAGTAAATCAAGCAAATCAGTTCTCAGCCTCGTGCAAAGTCAACACAATAATAAGCACTGTGTACTTAAGTCTGGAAGAGCTAGCATCTGTCAGTGTGTATTTTTTAATTCTCCCAAAATCACACAAGGTTAGGCATATGAAAGTTTAATGTGCAAGTTTTGAAAGAATTATTTGATTTTCTAACAAAGGAATTTGCAGAATGAAATTTATTATACTTTGTAACATGTTACTATCATCTTGTCGCCTTAAAACTTACTGCTGTTTCAACAGTGTGTGGGTGAAAGGAATACATTGTAGTTTAGCACAAGAGATCACAAGGCAATACTGTGGTTTCTTATTTTGCTCTTATTCTTTATGAAAGCCAGGTTCTCATGGTCTCAGAGAAGGCCCTGCAAAATAGCAGATCATGTGACCATAAAAAACCTCCAAATGCATTGTATCTTGCATATTTCACATACTGAAAATCCTCTATTAAGCCCCCCCCCCCCCCCCCCCCCCCCCCCCCCCCCCCCCCCCCCCCCCCCCCCCCCCCCCTCTTTTTTTTGGAGAAAGAAATTGCCTGCAAAGTTGAGTTCAGTTGAACTACCGGTATGCAGACACTGTATGAAGGCCGTTCCTAGAGAACATCACAAGCAGAATATTCCCAGTACATACCAGAAATGCCTCCTCGAAGTACATTAGTTTGTAAATAAACACCTTGATCATTTATTTGATGGTACCTTACCTGCAATACACCCGGGATACATTGAGTAGCTAGGTGCATAAAGGGCCAATTTTGAATTTTGACATTTTTCACTTGCAATAAATTGTGTTTTATTATCCAAAAGCAAAATACCATAATTTCTGTTGCTCTTGTTGCTGGTTACCATTAGCTGATTTAAAAGAGATTCGGTTAGACTTAAGCATCCCACACCTTTGAAAATATATTTTGACCTGAAATGTATTTTGTCCTTTCCTTCTGTGAAAATACAGGATCTTTTGGCCTGATTGGCTCCAAGTTACTTTATCTTACATGAACATGTTATTACTTGATCAAGAGAGTACATTCTTGGCTAAAAAAATACTTTGTGAGTGAAAAATGTCAAAACTCTACATAAATCCTTTATGTGCTGAGCCAGGAGCTCAATGAAAAAAAAAAAACAGAAAATAGCAGTAAATGAGAACTACATGTAAGCTTACTTACAGTGTAAGTAAATTAAATGTTTTATAAACAAAAAAGTTAATCTTGCTTGTATACAGTACACTGTGTATGGAGCTCTGCTTTATATACACTGTTTAATACTGACAATAATATTGATTATTGCAGACAGTTTCCTCTGTCCCAATTGAATTAAATCCAGTGTTTTTTTCTTTAAAATTGCCCTTCCAACAGTGTTGTTATAAAAGAGATCTAATAGCATTCAACTGTACCTTTATAAGAAAGAATGGTGGCTTTGCAGGTAATTAGTTATCTGACATGTTCACATCTCTTTATCCTTAGTTGTTTACGGGGTCAGATTCTCCATTAACAGGAAAGTCAATGAAAAGAGGTATTGCAAATACACACAAAGAAAGTGGCTGGGTAATAATCCAACATTACTCACTACATCACACACACTCTGAGTGCTTGGAAGAAACCACCTTGGGAGATATTGCCTCACAGTTTCATTTTGGGTAGATTTCAATGTTAAATCCAAACATATATATGACTAAAAGGAACAAATTTAAATGGAGTCTGCTATCCTGATTGTACACAGAAATGTTTCATACCTAGGGCAATGCCACCTTTTCTAGTATCACTTTGAAAAGTCCAAAAAAAAAACAATTGTAAAGGAAATCAAAAAAATAATGCTTCAGTTTTGTTGACAATGAAACTATAATTAAGCGTCTTTGACTGCACATGGACTGGATTGCAACTTGAAAAAAAAAATAGGTCCGCAATGCGTACATGAGTGAGCTTACGATGAAAATTTGCACGGAAATATCTAGAGACGGAATTTGTGATGTCGAAAATGTTACTGTCAAAGATATTAAGCTAAATGAGAAATACACCATAGGCTGTCTGCCTCTGATTTTTTATAAAAACTATTTAACGATATAATGTGGTACTGTCACAGGTATGGAAGCACAACTTAAAAAATGGTTCATTGACTGTATAACTGGTGCAAGTGTTCCAAGTCCAAGAGATGTGATAAAAACACATGTCTACCAAGCACCATTGTGGCTTGCAACTTAACGTCTCAAGAGCTTTTGTATTGCAAAAGTATCTTGGTTTGTCGAGGATGATTTTTTGTTTTGTTGGACTGGAAGATCGTTCGTTAATTTGGTTTCGTTTTTGTCACGCTATGTAAAGTCACTACAAGGACCGAGTTATCATCATTGTCATCATCAAAGTTATCATATTAGCAAATTTCTGAAAAAAAATGTAAATCATATACAGCAGTCCCTCTGTTAAGCTGAAACCCTCAGAACCTTGAGAACCATTTCCAGTAAAGGACTGGTGAATACATATTTTGGGTTTTTGAGAAATGACCACTTAATAGAGGAAGTACTGTAACTGTGAACATGAACAAAATTCTAGATCTACCGCACATGGATTTACACAAGGATGGGTGCCTATTTGAAATAGGTGTTTATTTGAAACAGTGTCTGACAAACAAACGTGGTCGGGTTTCACATGTAAGGAGTGGTCAAACCCCATACTGACAGTAAAGATTGACACCATTTTACTCAAGGCAGGCAATGTTATCTTTTAATCAAAATATATAAATTTAAAGATCAATTTAATAAAACTTTTACGCTTGTAGCTATTGTTTCAGAGGTCTGAAACAATAACTACACTTGTAAATTACAGCTGTAAAAGTTTTATGAAATTGAGCCCTGGTTGGTGCTTATAGCATGTAGCTGTTTGCATAGACCACTTTCATAATGGTGGCCGATTTATTTATTCTTTTATATGTATGTTAATTAGCCTCACTGGCCTCATTTTAGAGTAAAAATTCTTTTGAATTTTGCACATGTTACCGAGGCCAGTGAGGCTAATTAACATACATATAAAAGAATAAAATAAAAAAAAACCGCCATTATGAAAGTGGTCTATACAGTATCAGAATTGCCAACAATAACAGTAAAACATTAACATTTATTCTCAAGTTTTTTTGGAATGTAGGTAGCTGTAACAAGTATAGTTAACTTACATTTTAAACTTAGTAACATCAATGTTTTCAAACAATAACTTTTCAACGTTTTAGTGTAACTGCACTTAACCCAGATTTGTGTCTCTAAAGACATTATTTGTTCTCCGAAGAGAATTCATCGTTTCCCGAAGGAAATATTTTGTTCCCAGAAGGGAATTATATGACCCTGAGACAGGGTTATGGATTGCCAGATGTTGTACATGGAGCAATTCACAATGCTGGACTGCACAAGTCACTCGGCGGCCATCACAGCTGTCTTTAAAACTACATCTCGGTGATCTAAGGAACCTTTTGTTGGCGAAGATTTTGTCTACACCTTCAAAACATCTAAAAAACTCTTTACGTGAAAACAATAGACACATTGCTTGAATGCTGTGCCTGATTACTGGTGCAATATAACACGAAAACATCGTAAATTTCGAGTCTCTTACCTCTCTTTCTCCAACGGCGAAAAAACGTGGTTGCTTCCACGTTCCGTGTTTTTTATATCGAAAATACGTCGTTCGTTATCCGGGATGATTCGGGATCAGTTCGCAGCACTTCGTGTTCAACCTCGCTCATATTCGCGTGTTCGTGCTCTCATCGTTCGTACGGAAATAAACAATATCTGTTCGAGACCAGGCGCCGTGATACCGAAGAAAACCCGAAGATTGGACTACCACGGACTTACGGACACTTCCCATGACATAGAGTGAGATTACACTTCATGTAAGCTCACTCAAAAAGGTTCTCCCTTTGTGTATTGGAAAAATAACTGAATTTCTATTACTTGTTCTCTGTTGAAGGGATCACTTTTATCCAAGAGCCAAAGGTAGTTAGTTACGAAAACAAAATCCCCTAGACATTACCCCTTAAAAATGTAAAAAAAAAAACAGTACAAGATGCATCAAGGATGCAGTCCCACTGCACCGTGCTTTATTAAATTTTTAATCTGAAAATATTGCAGAATAAATAACAATGACCAACAACAATACAGCAGTTAACATGTGTCAATGAGCAACAATATGATGTAACTTTAAAATAGAAAACTAAGAACACAGATAATAAATTGGATAACAACAATTCAAGAATATTTTCAGTTCCTTTAATCAGAAAATACACAGTGTCATGCGAGTGAACAATGTTATTGAAAATGTGGTACAAATAAGGAGAATATTCAGAAACAACCAGGCCAATTTATGCCATAAGCTAAATTATTAGTTTGTATGACATGTAGTATCTATGGAGTATTTAAAAAAAAACTCAAGCCTCAGAACCTATATAGCCAGTTGATGTACACGTTTGAGAAACAAAAAATGCATACATGTACGCCACTCACCCGGTATGTTGTTTCACAATATTCATGAAAACAATCAACAGTTTATTTTCGAATCCTCCTGGTTCACGCGTTTCACTCAGTCTCTCAAATTCCCTTGGAAAGTAAATCTCGCGGTAGTAGTAGTAGTAGTAAACTATTATAAAGTGGTTCCTAGCGGTTGAGTTTCCCCTGTTATACTGTATTGTCAGAAGAAAGTATCCATCTTGAGCGGTTGGGCGCGTTGAACTCTCACAGAACTGGCTGGTAGACGATTTGTGTAAAGAAATTCAGCCTTTTGAGAATGTTTCGGCGCCCGTGTTGTACAAAATTAACAGGAGGCATCTTCTCGAACGTTTACAGAAACATCTTCGGCATAAAGCAGGCCCTAGAACCACCAAGATTAAAATTAAGGGTTTGTTTATGCAAGATCAACAACGAAGCGGCCGTTGTTGTGTTGCGAATATGACGTCATCTTCCTCTCGACTCAACTAGAACCAGCTCTCTATGTCGTTCTCGGCCATTTTTAAATCGAGTAATGGCGGCAAGCCGAAGCTGAACTTTACGTTTATAATAACTGCTCTTCCCGATGGAATTTGAACTTAAAATTAATTGGCATGGTAAGTATTCAGCACTTCTACTTTCCAAAACTGAAGAGAAAGGGAAGTGCAAAATTTTGATCATAGTACCACTTTAATATTATTTTGCAAAAGAAAATAACATTCCGGCCGGTGAGGCCGTTTAATCAAGCATAAATTTTCCAATCCATATCCTGTTTGGAAGTTCCTTCAAGCCTCGGCTCAACTGGAGAGCCGTCGAAGTCAGTGAGGCCTACAAAAATATACTGACTCGATCGGCACTGACTGGCGAGTAATATAAATGTTTATACAGGTTGTATGGTATTCCGAATTATAAAATTCAAAGTGCAGCGACGCAAGTGTTCACTGGAAGGCGTCTATTCTACGGAACATCTATCAAAAATCTACACGTACAAATGCTATTTGAAACAAAATACATTGCTGAATCATTGCGTGTTCGATCAGATCAATTTTTATACAATGAAATATAAATCAGACAAATGTAAACACGATACTTTGAACTCACTTACAAGCCGCCAAGTGGTTAAAATTTCCAGAAACGATCAATCGCTGGCAAGACACTGAACTAAGAAGCATAATTATTACGTATATACTTGAGTCAAACATTTTGAATAAATAAATAAAAAATACGCTATCAAGGCACCTTGCCGCTAAAAATACACCATTCACATTCAATTCAGCAAGCCGCCTGAAAAACACCACCTGGGATATGCATAACATATCAGTATAATTTAGAAACTTTCAACTAGCAAGCCGCCAAGACATATCCTTCGCATTGAAAAACGAACTTTAAGTAGACGAGCGGATTGCCAAGCCGATAAAATAAGTTCATAACCACCACGCGCGATCAGTGAACTTCAGAGAAAACCGGCCGTGTCGCTAATGCGCTAATATCATGATTGTTTGTACTACAAATATATCGTTCGCGTTCGATAAACGCTAGTCAACGAGCCACTAAAAAGAAATAACAAAAACGCCTCTGCGTTCAATAAGCTTACAACTCAACTGGCGAACCACTGAGACGCTGTGCTACTGAAATGTATACCTTTCACGTTCAATAATCTAAATGATCAAAGTCCGTCTTCTTCATGTTCACTTCCTTCGCTCAAGCGGCACAGTCGGTTCGTCTCGCTACGGCAAAACCACAGTGGACACGATCATTTCAGTTGATCAAGAGTGATCCGAAACTGATCCTCTTCACCTTCAGAGGACAGTAAAGAAACAAATTAGGCGCTGTCTGACATTTGCACAGCCAAAAACGTTGGCAAAATGACCATCACGCTAAAGGATTCCAAGGGAATTATAGTGTAAACAAACCAATGTGTCATACTATTTACGTAATTTACGTCATCACGCACGCCCACTCGCCCTCAGGCTCTCCAAAAATTGGAGCCACTTTTCAACCGAAGTGACGCATCTTCGAGGGGCTAAAAAACCGATTTTCTTTTCCTCGGGAAATGATTATTGTTTTCGTTATTTGGACATAATAAACTAATGAAAAACGAAGAAAAAAAATTCATTTCATAGGCACTTTAATAGTGTTTTAAGACAAGAAAACAAAAAGTGTAGCAGTCAATTAACTTTTCAAAAGGCTGTAGCAGCTCTCAAACAATTAATAAGTGCTTTAATCCAATCCTTACTGACGGTTATTCTAGGACCTTCTGGAAGGTGATATTCACTCCCGCTCCAAAACACCCAAACCATACTCGGCTGTCAGCAAGATCAGGGAAGCTTTGAACCTGATGAGGAACCACATGTTTGAGGTTTGTTTATTCACAGTTCCAGACAGAAGTACATGTAACCTAATGAGAACTGTAAGCAAAACGCATTCCCTTTGGCATTCCACTTTGCATTCCCTTGCGTCCCAATAACGCATTCCCTGTTAGTTTACTTCTGTCCAATACTGACCTATAGCAATGTGCCCAAAGGTGAAACCACTTTTAATTTGCATTCTTTTATGTGCATTTTTCAATAAAATTAGCCTTCTTTTAATCAATGCACATTCTTTGATTCAGATTGCCAATCAGAAGCCAAAGATACATTGTGTATGTTTTGTATCTTTTCGTATCTTTGGCTTTGTATCCAACTCAAAGCTACATGTAACTCAAAGCAACAAGTGATATTATGGAGAAGGCACAATTACAATTGCTGTTTCATGAATGGTCACCCCTACATTTTTGGCCTTG
Source organism: Dendrophyllia cribrosa (assembly GCA_024195265.1). Lineage (NCBI taxonomy): Eukaryota > Metazoa > Cnidaria > Anthozoa > Scleractinia > Dendrophylliidae > Dendrophyllia > Dendrophyllia cribrosa. Next base: position 35,161,601 of record JAJLRJ010000008.1, on the reverse strand, counting down.
AAAGTACAACTCCAAAATGTAAACTTTTCAAGATCAAATTGGGGCAAATCGACATCCACTTACCCCGTTCTGAACAGTAAACCCTTCATTCTCAGTTATTCTGCCATTCCATGAGCTGAGAAAATGTTTGAAGGTGCTTCTCATGGCCAGTAAAAGATAAAAATGTTTTTATTACAATAATAATTATTTAGCTCGTGCTAAATTAAATAGGTTTGGAGGCAACAAAACAGAAAGAAATGCCTGTACTAAGCACAGGTCAACCATGAAAATGTTAGTTCAATAAATTGATAGAAAATAGCCAATATTCATATCTACCTGGAGAGTGATACCTGTGATATCTACATGTACATGTACCTGTGATGGCTCTTTTGATTGGATAATCGGCATACACAATGCAAATTAATTGAAAGTGGTCACTTTGCTGGGAACTTTGCTGTACTGCATGTCAGTATAAGTTAATTTAAGCTTGTTTATTCTCAGGTGTAAAATAGATTGAGACTGCTTTGGTTGTTGCTGTAATGAGAAGCTTATCACTCTTGCAGGTTCCTTTCATTGCCAACTACAGAAAAGAATACATTGATCCAGAACTTAATATTGAAGACCTGTGGAAAGTATGGGAGTGGGATGAAAAGGTGAGATACCTATGTGTGCTCATGTGGCAAATGTTTGATTCATTTCCCTTCCTATCTTCACAAAGGAAAGGAAGGCTCAAGTACCTTGGAACTATAGAGCGTTTTCACTTGACGCCATAGCCGCCATATTGGTGTTCCCGTACAAAAGAATTTTAATTAACTTCTTTTGTTAGGAACACCAACATGGCTGCCATGGCCTTTGTCATTTGAGTCCCACGGGACTGAAGGTCACGTGAGTGAAAACACTCTCTAACAATTACATTAATAACCAGGGAGATATCAAATTTAAATCGCTGTTATTGTGAAGTGAGCAGATAGCCTACATAATTATATTTCTCTCCAAATTAAATTTTCCTTGTTTTGTTTGCGTTTTGGTAGTTGTGCCATTTAGATAGCAATAGGTTTAAAAAGTTGAGAATTGACCACCAGGCAAAAAACAGGAACTTGTCCCGAACGTCCAGCATGCTTTTTAGGCCCTGCAATTCTGGGATGAACATGAACATGCTAATTTAGCAAAAAAGTACTTTCGTGGCTCAAAATGTCATTTGTTAGTGAAAAATCTCAAAGTTTAACATAACATAGTTTTGTCCCCAGAATATTGTTCTTATTAATTTCATATTTTTGTATTAGTGGTGTCAACTGCGTACTCGTAAGGAGAACCTCCATCGTCTGTTTCAAGAAATGCAGGATTACCAGTTTGACAAGATTCAAGAGAGCGGTGACAAACCCCTTGATGATGATAATAGGATTTTACAGCCTGAAGACATTGAAAGGTAATGAAATCATGGCTTTGATCTCCTCTCAGCATTTGTACGAGACCTGGAAATTTTGGAAAGTCCTGAAAATTTGTTGTGGCATTTTTCTAGGATATGCACATCTTCTTTTTTTATATCTCCGTAAGTTCAATGTAACAGTAACTTGTTCGTAAAGAACTGTTTTGTTTTGGATGATGTAGCAGCTCTTAAAGGTCTCGCACCATTGGTTTGATACCCTTTCGAGAGAACAATACAACAAATGACAGAAACAATGGCTCCTGGCCCTAAATCCAAAAGCAGCCGCAACACCTAAAACTAGCAGTAATCACAGATTATGGAGACGCGGTCGAAGGAATTTCTGGCAGAAATGAGCCCCTGAAAGAAAAAAAAAGGGGCGGCCATTTGGAAGAACGTCTACCAAAAAATCTCAAATTTTACTGCACATAAACACAAAATTAGGATTGCGTTCTTCGAACGTGACAATGGAGCTGCCACACTACTGGTTTTGAGCACATTTAAAACTTGTTTTCCATCCACTTTACTTAGCATTCTCTTCTCCCTCTCCACACAAGTTTTAATTAATGAGTGCTAGAGAGTAACTTTCAGCAGTTAGAAGGAAGTCTCTTATTCCACTGTTTTGCATTGCACATTGGGATAGGGGTTTCCTTTGAGGCTAAGCTTGCCAAAGGAATAAACACCCATCTTAAAAAAGCATGCATACCCCACCTTTTCTTCAAATTTCTACTGTTGGAAATCAAATAAACAAAGGAAATAATTTATACATGTTGTAACTGAACTGCAGTTTTTCTGTTTAGCATAACCAGGACAACAAAATAATAAAATTGTGTCAAATTTTTATCTAGCCCTACATGTAAGACATTTCTGTGTAAAATGATAATAATAATTTATTATAAAATATTTACCTGGGTCAAAGACAGTGGTACATGTATTTGATATCATTCTTTTTAAGTGTGTCCTTGTGAGTTTGGAGATACAGGGAGTTAAAGTAAAATGCAATGCACTTTAATCTATAACAACATTGAATAATGCTAAAATGGGGTATATTCGATGCCTGAAAGCTCCTAAACCAACACAGGCACGCCCATTTTTATATTAAAATTGAAGTTCTCATATGATAAATATATATTTGGCAAAGTTTGAATGAGAATCTATTGACATTAGCTCTATTTGGAAAGACCTTAAACAGGGGTGTAGCTAAGAAAACACTTAGCAGGCTCATTAACAAGTTCAGCTGTTGTTTCTGGCTCATATGATTATACCTTCAAAATCTCCCTAAGTCGTCTTTGTTTTCTTGTCAAATTTCAGCTGGTAATAAGTTCTCTTTCAGGTGGTGAAATAAGCTGGTAGCTGGCTCTTAGCTACATCCCTGCTTAAACAGGAATCTAACCCAACAGAGAGAAAAAATCTTATCCAACAGAGAAATCTAACCAAACAGAGAGTTTGCTGAAGATCATTTTCAAAAAACGTTTTTTTAAGTTAACAGAAATCTAACCCATGAGTTACAAGTATGCTGTAATGCCATGGTGATGTCTTTTTTGCTCACTTATGCACTGAAGAAAAGCCAAAGTTTTGAATGATGACTTGTTTTTTCTACATGTAACCTTAACATATTTATTTTGCATTTAATAGGCTGGATGGAGTAGAGACCATGGAGCAACTCAAAGATGTGTATAGCCATTTTATGTTGTACTACAGAAATGACATTTCTGCCATGTGGGAAGCCAAGAGAAAAAAGAAACAATCTGAGAATGAAGAAGCTGATGGCGAATCAAAACCGACTCCACCTAAACAGAAAATGCCAGCCAAACGTGATCTGTATACCATATGCAGACAAGCAGGTTAGATACAAAAGAGACTTTTAAAGTGACAAGACAGCGGCGCTTTCAAAAAACTGGGACTCACACATTCCCAATTAATTCTGAATACCTTCACAATGAACTTTTTGTTTTGCTCCGTTCTTGATGGTTATTGCCTTCTGCTTATTTCCAATGGAAATCTAGCTTTCCACTCCAACTTCCTCCCCCTTCCTATATAGACTTCCCATCTCCATCCCTATGCACTGACTCATTACCACATGTCTTTCATCATTCTTCAAGGTGTAAGCGGTTTGGCAAGAAAGTTTGGTTTGACGCCGGATCAGTTGGGAGAAAACTTGCGTGACAACTATCAACGGCATGAGACAGAACAACATCCTGTTGAACCGGATGAAACAGCTGAGAATTACCTTAGTAGGTGAGGAAAAGTTCAGTTCAGGAGTCTTCTTTCGCTTAAACAGAGACCTTTAAGACCACAATTTGGTTTCTGCGATAAAGAAAGTACATAATAGTGGGAGTTAATTCCTGTCTGTGAATCTTATCACAACGAAGGCAGGAGTTGACTCGGACTGCACTCATTTTTATAGTGCATTAAAGAGATGCTGTCCTGCCAAAATAGCAAAATTTCGCTTAGCTTATTTCCTCATTATATCGCTAAATTCCAACAAATATACAACTTAGTTGGATAAAAAGATTCCATAGAGCAAAACAAAAGCAGTAGTTTGGAGATAAAGTGCAGGATTGCAAGGATTAAAGTAGATTAGAGCTCATGAAATTTGACCGCCTGTCAATAAATCAAACTTGCCAATAAATCAAACTTGCCAATAAATCAAACTTGCCAGTGTCATTTTAAGAGCTGTGCTGCAATTAATCAGACCATTTTTTTTTATTTCCACAACAACTTACATCTAAGGGTACAAGAGGAAGTGTTAAGTTCCACTAAATAAGGGATGGGACCTCCAAAATGTGGGCATCTTTCAGTCATGAAACATGGTTGACCAGTCAAGAGGATCCTATAAATAAAATTTGCTTCAAACGTCTCATCAGTGAAACCAAGATATTGCCATAGCAACAAAAAAGTTGAATCAATTCCCAAATTTTGTCAGTAATGGTCTCTCTGATGCATGTTGTTTGTCAGTTGTTAATGCTGTAGTGGTTGTTTGACAACTGAAGGTGAGAGTGGCCAGGCCCCTTTTATTCTAGAATTTCCACTTTTAATAAGCTGCTTTTTAACTGAGAAACTTTACCACTCTGTCATGAATTAATTATCAATTCCAGAGATGGCAACCTAACAAAATCGAAACCCGGGAGATTGCCAATTTTACCTCTTCTTGACTCCCCAAAGTGTCGTAAAATATGGAGTTCCGCCAATTCAACCACAAAAATGCATACAAAATTTTCTCCAAAAAAACCCTAACCCTAACCCTAACCCTAACCCTAGCCAAAGTAAGTGTAAAAATGTTGTACTTTAGTACTTTAAGCACTTCCCTTTGTATCCAGAGATTTGGTGACCCGTACGGGAGACTGGGAGATGTGGTCTGTATACGGGAGACTCCTGGATGATCTGGGAGAGTTGGCATAGATGCAATTCATTTATTATAAGAAAATTATGATTGACTTTAAACTCCTGTTTCCATTATTAATAGTACATTCTCAACTGTCAATCAAGTCCTGGAAGCTGCACGGCACATGGTAGCGATGCAGATTGCAAGAGATCCATTGGTTCGTCAGTGTGTCAGGCAGACATTCTATGAGAGAGCGAAACTTAAAATTAAACCCACTAAGAAAGGAAAAAAGGTAATAAAATAATTAATGTTGGAAACATTTAAACACTCACAAAAATAATAGATTTTCTTTGCTTGGTATTTCAATTAATTTTCTTACATTGTAAGTTAATTGAAGGGATTATGTTCTTGGTGTTGTGATAACCAAGAAATGTAAAACAAAGAAAACATGCACCAAAACAGTGGTCTCCTAGACACCATGAACCCCCCAAAATAAGAGTATGGTGTTTACTCGTCAGATCAAACAACTCCTCGTATAAATGCCTCTTAATGATGAACATGCCTTAAGGCTGGTTCTCATATAATCGTCCCGGTCATCCGAGTCGTTTCAAAAGTTTTTTGCAAACGACTCAGACGATCGGGACGATTCAAGCGATTTGGGTTCTCATATGATCGTCCCGGTTGTCTAGAAGGTCAATAGCGTGGTCGTAAACGGGGTCCGACAACATGTTTTGGGCAATAATACTGCAGTGTGGGGTGGATTTGGGTCACTTCGATCGCCTCAGTCGTCCTAGTCGCCTTAGAGTAGTTCTCATAATTATGATCGTCCCCGATTTTTCACGATCGTCCCAGTCATCTGGATAGAACACAGTTCTATCCAAGCGACCGCGATCGTCTCAGTCGTCCGGGTCGTTTGCGATTGTCCCGGGTCATTTCAGAAGTGTTCTCATATAATTGTCCCGATCGTCTGTGCACTTTTTGAAATGACTCGAACGACCGGGATGATTGAAGTTTTCGTTTACGCAAGTGATACGCTATGACAAGCGAAATTTAAAGATCGATTGGGATTTTGTGTTTTTTCGAGTGTTCGAAATGTTCGACGAGGGAGTTACTGATATGTCAATCATTGCAAGTTCTAGCTGTCATGTATGCAAATTTTTACTTTTGATTTGCACGTGACGATTTTTATTGCAAACTTCTAAACAGCAATTCAGCGAAGGTCAAAACAATGAACAACAAAGCGAACGGATTCGCACCATTTTAAACTACTTTGCAGTTGTTCTAATTTTTAAACTACTTTGCAAAACACTGTCTATAGAAGCGAAGTTTGGTCGCCTTGCGCGAACGGCCTTAATTAATTTTGCCGGAGTTGACGAGACAACAAAGTCCCCTTCGATCGATACAGCGTGTGACGGGCGAGCGTCGTAATTGTCACGGCAATAATAATAAAAAAATATTATCTCCGGTTCTATCAGGCGCACATACGTGATTGAAACAGCAAAATACTCCTACTTTACGGGCGAAATCTGTGATAAAAGATTTTATGGCGCGCTGATTACTGTTGAGCTATTTCTTTGCATGCGAAAGTTCAGAAAGATAAGCGGCCTCTATGATAGTCGGCAAGGATCAACCAGCGGAGAGATCACAAAAGTTCGAAACATGTCGCAGATCCAGTCATCGCCGATAACCTAATGAATATAACCTCCATATCCGTTCTAGTTCTAGTTGTTAGTTGTATGTATGTATGTATTAAAACTGTTATGTTTTGTTTATGCGAGTGCCATCGCACGTCGATATAATTTGTCTTTCGATAAACAGTGCTGCTCGGTTTATCGATTGAATGAATGAAAACCATTAGAATACGGTATGTAATGTCTTTTGAAACGTCAATTAACTTCTTTTCACAAAATATCAATGGCAGTGAACAATAACCAAACTCATACATACTAATGCGTTAACTTTAACGCACTATTTCGCGTTTGTTTAACGCAGCTTAACGCAGCTGAATGCGCAAGCGCGTTAAAACCAATGCGTTCATAACGCATTCTTAACGTGAATTTTGGTTCGCTTATCTCTGAGCGGTACTGTACACTTGTTTGATTTGTTGTTCAAAATCGCCATAGGGTGTGACAATTAATAATTATGGTTGCTGTTTTGTGTTAGGAAATTGATGAGTCTCACCCATGTAGCACATTCAAGTACATAAAAAACAAGCCTATCAAGGACTTGAAAGGTGATCAGTTTCTGCGCATGTGTAAAGCAGAAGAGGATGGGCTACTGACCATTTCCATTAGAGTTGACCTGGAAAAGAATACAGGGTAATATTGATGTATGGTTTATACCTTTACATCAGAGTGTTAACATGCAGAGTTTCCTTTAATAGGGATTTTTGTGTTTTTCTTATACTTAAACTACTTCTTATTCATAATCCCAGATATACTTACTTTGACGAAGTCAAGCAACTGTATTACAGGGTGAGTTCACGTGCTTTTATCTCTCCTTGTCATCTTGTTATCTGAGAATGTTTCTATTGATGATCATAAGAGCTAGTTCCCACTAGCAACGTAATCAGAAGCAGAGTTGGAGACGAAACATAAGGAGCCTTACGTTCTAGTGTAAATAGAAAAAACGGAGACACAATCGTAATCGGAAGCTCGATGGAATCGGAATCAGAAGGATCAGAAGGTTTTCATTTTCTTCCCATTCCGCTTCTGCTTCCGTCACTTACTATCTGCTTCCGTCGTTTTAATTTCCACTACATGTAGATCGTAAGGTTGTTGCGATTCCAATTCTGCTTACATCGCTAGTGGAAACCAAGCTTAACAACAACAAAAAATAGCCAATGAGACAATGGTATTGAGGAACCCATGGGACTCGGTGTACGTGGACCTTTGTTTGTGACTCTTTATTTTGTCCCTTGTCATTCCAAAGTTCCAAAGCTCAAGTTAATTCCCAGAAATTGAACAACTTGTGTAATAATAAATAGTGCTGCATAAAAGTTCTGCTCAAAAATTTTCATTTGAATGATCATACTCCAGGATTTCATCCATAGACAACAACAACAACAACAACGATTTATTTTTCAAATAATAAAACAAAATATAGTAGCAACCTGCAAATACATGTAGACTCAAATGTTAGAACCACCTTGTTCAGTGTAAAGAAAAGCTGGATAGGTTTCATTTGAATGGTCACACTTTAGGATTTTGCCCACAGAGTCGAAAGTTAGAACCACCTTGTACAGCATAATAAACAGTACCACAGGAAAGTCCTGCTCAATAGCTTTCATTTGAATGGTCACACTTTAGGATTTCATCCACAGACTCAAAAGTTAGAACCACCTTGTACAGCATAATAAAGAGTGTCACATGCACATCTACATGTACACGTGTACTCACACATGTATATTTTTTTTGAATGATCACACTTCAGAATTTCATTCACAGACTCAAAGATTACAGCCACCTTGTACAGCATAATAAACAGCACCACAGAAAAGTACTGCTCAGTAGTTTTCATTTGAATGATTACACTTCAGAAGTTCATCCACAGACTTGAAAGGTTACAAACACCTTGTACAGCATAATGAACAGTCAGTACTACATAAAAGTTTGGCTCAAAATTTTCTATTTGAATGATCACACTTTGGGATTTCATCCATGGACTCAAATGTTAGAACCACCTTGTACAGTGTAATGTAAAGCACTGCTGTATAGCTTTTATTTGAATGATCACACTTAAGCATTCTGTCCAGTGACTCAAACTGAGAATAGAACCACATTGTACAGCTTAATACACTGTAATCAGTACTGCAGGAAAGTACTGCTCAATAACTTTTATTTGAATGGTCAAACTCAAAGTGCAACTAATTTTGCCGAATGAAATCTCCTAATAATTTATTGTCCTGATTACCTGTGCGAAATTTTTTTTACCGTAGCATTTTTCCTTGATTTTTTATGGTTTTTTAAAGTTTCAAATTTTGCCGGTTCTTTCGGCCAGTACCAAGCAATGTGAAGAATGGGTCCGAGTTTTGCTTTGACATCTTGTGACGTCATTGAAGGAGATTGATTTTCATGTGAAGAGCAAAGCAAGTGTGGGCAAAAACAAAAAGGGAATTGGAGTGCACAAAATCCCTTTTTTTGCTTTTGAGTACCATTCATGTGAAAATGCCTTCTCCTTTGTCGCTTCGCGGTGATACTAGTATTCTTATGAGAACGCGGCAAAATGTGTGATGTCATTGAAGGAGACCATTTAATGGTCTCCTTCAATGACATCACAGCATAGTTCATACCCAGCTCCCACAAATGCTCGGCAATAGACCTTTTTCATAATGGCGGCTAATTTATTCATTCTGTTATCAGTATGTTAATTAGTCCCATTGGCCTCATTTAAAGCAAAAATTCTTTTGAATTTTGCACATGCTAACGAGGCCACTAGGGCTAATTAAAATAGATTATAAAAGAATAAATAACTCGCCCGCCATTATGAAAAAGGTCTAAAGGGCAGAAGCACCTAACTTCAAACAGCTGTAGAATCATGGAGATTTTATCCATTACGATAATTTTTGAAATCACACAAGTAATTATGACAAACAGGAGATTTTATTTAGCGAAAGAAAAAAATTGGGGTTAGTTGCACTTAAGTTTTTAATTTGTAGGTTGTTGTCCACAAATTTAAACATTGTAGCACTAATAATTATAAGGGATTCATTAGTGTTACTTCTCATTTGGCAGGATGAATTTAGTCATCTAGTGCAAGAGTGGAATACGCAGAGAATGAATGCCTTGTCCCGAGCATTCAACCAGATGCTTTATCCACTGTTTGAGAAGGAGCTCAAGCTCAAACTCTTAGGGGAAGCAAAGACGTTTGTGGTTAAGGTGAGATCATCATAATAGCCCATTTCCGAGTTGCTGTTAGCCCCCTTTTCAAACCGAGGCCAAGTGCAAGACTATTCATATGGATATGAGTTTTAATTCTTTCACATGCAAAGTAATAAAACTTATTATCCATATGAATGGTTTTGCACTTGGCCTTGATTTGAAAAGGAGGCTAAGGCCTGGGGCAAACGTCGAATCTAAGTCGCGTCGAATTTATTAAAAATAGGTTGGACAAAGAGTCAACTTAATTCCAGTGTGGTAGCAAACGTCGAACCTGCGTCAATCCTATTTCACAAGTTGCACTTCATTAAAACACGGGAATAAGCACGCGTCCCCGTGCTAATCACTCGACGTGGCTAGTTACTGCTAGGAATGCTAGCAAAATGCCGAAATACATGTACAGTGCTCGTCGGGCCTTTCTTTGGTATTTAATTGCGAAAAATAGAAAGAGAAGACTTGCATTACATACAGCTCTGAGCAACGCTTTTACCGGCTGTCCATCCTCAACGTCCTCGTTTTCTTCAAACACTGAACATTTATTGCAAATAGGGAATTTGCATTTTAAGCATTTATATCAAAACACATTTCCATCACGCTGTGCGATGTCAGCAATGACTTTCGATAGCTCGCCATTCCCAGTCGTGAAATTAATTGTCTTTGTACAGCGCATGCTCGTCAGGGGGGGAAATAGCGTTTGGCAGATGGGGGAGTCGGTATTTTTGTGATGTTTGCGCAGTCCATCACATTTGAATAAATTATTTTTTAATTTGCATGATTTATGAATTGAGTTCAGCGTGAGTTTAGAATGGCGTTTGCTGAAACAAAATTCATAGGTTCGACGAATTAAGTGCGACTAAGATTCAATGTTTGCCCCAGGCCTAAGAGCAACTCGGAATTTGGCTATTTCTTTGCTTAAAGCTGTTGCTCTGTGGGTTTTGTTTGAATAACAGAAATTACACATTGATTTATTGCAACACAACATAGCCACTGCAGATAAAGATAACGAAGTGAAGTTTTCTGCTTCTTGGCCTCTTTTCTTTTCAATGTTTAGCTTCCAAGCAATATTTCTGATCAGGACCAGTTGCATAAAACTTAATGTCAACATAATTTCTAACATCGAACATTCTGCCTTGCAAACTCACTATTTTAATGTCAGATGTTAGCAATTATATCCGCATTTCCTTTTATGCCCAGTGGTTCAGCAGAAATTAAAAAAAAAAAAATTTGTGATTAAAATTATTTCGAGATGAAACACCCCCTTGATTATTATGACCCACAAAGGTACTTAGTCTGTAATAAATGTTTATGTCTAATAAAATGTCTTGAGTTATAACCAAATTTCTATCTTGCAAATCTTTGAAAAGGAAAGTACTGTGTATGACCTCTCATTTAAATGGGCACACTTGGAAAGCTCAAAAGTTAGAACCACCTTGTACAGCATAGTAAACAGTACCACAGGAAAGTACTGCTCAGTAGCTTTCATTTGAATAGTCACACTTTAGGATTTCATCCACAGACTCAAAAGTTAGAACCACCTTGTACAGCATAGTAAACAGTACCACAGGAAAGTACTGCTCAGTAGCTTTCATTTGAATGGTCACACTTTAGGATTTCATCCACAGACTCAAAAGTTAGAATCACCTTGTACAGCATAATAAACAGTACCACAGGAAAGTACTGCTCAGTAGCTTTCATTTGAATGGTCACACTTTAGGATTTCATCCACAGACTCAAAAGTTAGAACCACCTTGTACAGCATAATAAACAGTACCACAGGAAAGTACTGCTCAGTAGCTTTCATTTGAATGGTCACACTTTAGGATTTCATCCACAGACTCAAAAGTTGGAACCACCTTGCGCAACATAATAAACAGTACCACAGGAAAGTACTGTTCAGTAGCTTTCATTTGAATGGTCACACTTTAGGATTTCATCCACATACTCAAAAGTTAGAACCACCTTGTACAGCACCACAGGAAAGTACTGCTCAGTAGCTTTCATTTGAATGGTCACATTTTAGGATTTCAGCCACAGACTCAAAAGTTAGAACCACCTTGTACAGCATAATAAACAGTACCACAGGAAAGTACTGCTCAGTAGCTTTCATTTGAATAGTGTGTGTGTGGATGACGTCACAAACTTACCGGCGGCCATGTTAGAGGACTGACGTAATCAAAATGGTGACTGAAACAACATAACTTGAGCCTCCGATGCTGTCAAATAATTATGCTAAAATCTCGAAGGCCTCATTCAGAAACCTCCTGTGAGTATTCTATCTTTGTTTGGAAATGCCAAGCGCTTCGAAAAATTATTTTGGTTTTGTAGTTGACGAATTCTCCGAGCTTGTGCATACTATAAAATTGCTGTGTTCTCGACACAGAAAATCTGAGTGTCGAGAACATAGCGATTTTATAGTATGCACAAGCTTGGAGAATTCGTCAACTACAAAACCAAAATAATTTTTCGAAGCGCTTGGCATTTCTAAACAAAGACAGAATACTCTTAGGAGGTTTAAATGAAGCTTTTCGTGAAAATTCTGTGAGAATTTCTGAGGCATTTTTGAAGTCCCTTTGAAGACCGTGCCCGGCTGCTACCAATCGCTGAAGGTTTTCCACTAATTCCTGATTTTTTTAAACCTTGAAAACATTATCACAGAGTAGAAAATCAGCCACACTTATGAAATCCGTTTTACGTCAATAATATTTCTTATAAAATGGAATCATTTTCATGGTCGCGACAAATCGTAGAATCAGTCTTGTAGCGCGTCTCAAGTTAGCTAGTTTGTCGGTTCCTTGATTGCACGCTGCATTTTGTTTGCACAAAATTTTGTTTCGAAGTCAGGTTTCTGTGGGGAACTTGTTCCCCGGGTGCTTACTATTTCGCCAAGAAAACCGGTATTTTCGGTTGGAAAGCAAAAGGTACAGTTGATTTTAAGGGAATTTGGGTTGGCAGGCAAATTGGCAAATTAAATTGATCAAAACAAATACGGCCTAATTATCAAAAGAAAAGGGTTTTTGGGATTTAAATTAGCGCAAATGACAAAAAAGCACTGTACATCAGCTACCTTTTCGATTTTAATTCATAACGTTAGAGAAAACACGAGTTATGATTTAAAAAGCGCTCGCACTGCCCGCTCTCTAGAAGGTAAACACAGGGAAAACCCATCAAAGTGGTCCTCCAACATGGCGGACGGTAATTCAAGGGTCACGTGAGCTCACACACTCTATAGCAAAGTGACACTTTTTCCATCCACAGACTCAAAAGTTAGATCCATATTACCTTGACAGGAAAAAGTTAATTGCATTATTTCACCTTATTTTTCTTACCGTGGTACCAGTCATGCTGTCGGAAATTGAGGTCATGGATTGAAGTCGCCCCATACCAGCCTGAGCAGCATGTTGATGAGCAAGACTATGATGACAACCCAAACTCTGAAGGGTTGCGTGTGCTGGCATGTTCCATCTCACCCAGTCCTGACACCCCTGCTTTCCTGGCCATGCTGGATGGCGGAGGACAAGTGAATGACTACCTCAGGCTCAAATATCTACTCAACAGAAGAAACTCAACAAGAGCTAAGGACCGTGAAGATAAGGTTAGGCATCTTCATTGCATTCAATGACATTGCTTCCTAATCTCATGAAGACAGGCTTCTTTGAGATGTTTTCGGTCAACACCAAATTAGCCGCCCGGCACATTTTTCAGGGGCACTTCTTGACTGGAAACCGGCACCCACTCCAGGCCTTACCTTCATTCTCATGCTCAGACTCCCCCCAGCTTCGAACACACTCTTTTAATATGTGATTACTACTAGTTATACTACTAGAAACGGTACAGCATTGCGATCAATGACTCTTGATTGCATTTGAATTAATTATAATGCCATAATGTCGTCTGAAATTATACCCGATGCAAAATTGGTTAAAATCTTACCTATGCGAGGAGACCCTGAAGGCATCTGTTATAGACAGAGAGAGTTGACTGTACCTTTTGTTTTACCAGGAAAAGGACATGGCAACTTTGAAGCAGTTTATCCTGAAGAAGCATCCCCAAGTTGTGGTTGTTGCAGCTGAATGTCGTGAAGCACTTTCTGTTGTAGAAGACATGAAGATGTGCATTGCAGAGCTGGAGCAAGAGAATCAGATTCCAACGATATCCGTAGAGGCACTGGATGGCGAAGTGGCTCGCGTGTTTATGTCTTCTCCCCGATCTGAAGTATGTTGAATTTAAATTTTATTTAGCTTTGCCAGGTGGTCCAGTGTGGTGGTCTAGTGGTTAGCACATCAAACTTTCAACCTGAAGGTCAGTGGTTCGAGCCTAGTCTCTGCCGTCGCATTGTTTCTTTAGACAAGAAACTTTGCTCCACATTGTCTCTCTCCACCCAGGTGTATAAATGGGTACCGACAACAAAATGCTGGGGAATAACCTTGCGACAGACTAGCATCCCATCCAGGAGGGAGTAGTAATACTCTCAGTCGCTTCATGCTACAGAAACTGGGTTAAGCTCTGGCAGTTGTGAACCATTAGGCTTGTAAAGACTAACAGCTGACTTACCTAGCTTTGCTAGACTTGTCAGCAATGCTACAACAATTTGCACCAATAATTACTGTAATTAGCCCTTGTTTTTATTCCTCCTTCCCCAGAAAAGATTGTACCACTGACTAGGGACTATTGGTACATCCCCTACTCTTTTCAAAGGTTGAGTGGGTGTTTTAACATCTATAATTTAATGTGTGAAGGTGTGGGAGACTAGACCAACATGTTAATGCCGCTGCCCAATAATGCAATCATCTGAATTTCCACCCAAGAAATAAGCTCCTAAGTTGACGGCATTTCTGTTCCAACAAATTTTTTGTAACTTGGCCACATTCTGGACTATACCAAAGGAAGTCGATTCCCAAATTTTGAGCCAGATAAAACAGACCATTTTTTTTTCTATGAGGGCCTCAATATGAAATGAGGGGTTTGCGCAAATCCAGATGTATTTTCTATTAATATTTATGAATCCATGCTTTATTCAACTAGGAGATACAAAAAGAATTATTGCAATAGAGTAAAAAAAAAAGAAACTATAACCAAAAGTTTGCCGTTGCAAAATTGCATCCAAGTCACAGATGAGCGCATTTTGCATTTCCAGCGAGTCCCCTTGAACTGGAACCTCTCTCACTTTGGCCTTTAAGGCTGTTATTAAGGGCCATCGCCCGTATCTGTTACGGGTGAATACACTTATGGAACCTTGATGTTAAGGTGATCTTGCCTGTTATAATATGTTAAATTTACTGACTAAGCAACAAGCTTGTTACAGGTGTTAAGATCAAAGCAATGGCTGGCTTAATTTTTTATGACAGCCCCGGGTCTTAAAAAATGTCATTTGAATATTTGCTACAGCTGTTCTACCACCAGAGTCTTTTTACCCAAGCTCACACTTTGAAGTTTCTTAATGGCTTTTGTGATTATTATTCCAGAATGAGTTTCGTGAGTACCCTTCCCTCCTACGACATGCCGTGTCACTTGGCCGCAGAATTCAGGACCCGCTGTCTGAGTTTGCTGCCTTGTGTGTTGAGGAAGATGAACTTCTGTGTTTAAGACTGCATCCATTCCAGGTATGATCCTATTACAAACATGGGATATACAAACATTGGGTGACATAATCAAAATAGCCCTTATTTTGAAGGTCTGTTCAGGTGAGAAGGGAAACTTGTAGAGTTGTATCCTCAATTATTAAGCACAAGACTGGTCTTTTTCAGATCACTGGTTCCAAAAAAATTAAAGCCTTTGCTTCTTTTTGCTTGTTTTATTTTTTGCTGACCTTTTTGTGATCCGTGAAATGTTCTTCTCGCAAAAATATTTTTGCATTATTTCTCACAGTACCAACATAATTTTAAAAATGTTACAGTAGCATCAAAACCCCAATAACTTAGAACTTCTCACTGCAAATTAACCAAGACTTGAGACACTCATTTTAGGCCCAATTTAGCGAATTCAAAAAATGATGCATTGTCTCCCTCCCCTCCCCTCCCCCTTATCAAAGTTGTTGGATTCCTAGGTCAGATTAAAAACTTGTGTTAAAAATGTTAAAGTGGGTCAGGGAGTTGGGGAGCCAAAATTTAAAGTATTTGTTTCTTTTGCTGTTTAGGATGGTTTTTAACCCCTGAATACCCGCATGCGTAATGAACAGGTTATTAGTAACGGAGACATATGCAAATGAGCACTCATTCACTCCTTCCATCAGCTGTAAACTTAGTGATGTAATGCTTTGTTACGAATGCTTTCGTAACAATAACAGCGTGAATCCAGCGATAACTAACAAATAAAATCGATCTAAAAGGATTTTCTAATCGAGGCACACGTTTTGATGCTTATCTAGCTTTAAATAACAAAATTTAGTCTTAATTGAGCATGTGTTCCTCAATGGCCTCGTGGGCTAAGGTGCCGGATTTGCACTCGAGAGGCCCGGGTTGAATTCACGCCCGTGACCCTTCTTTTTCCTTTTTTTTTCTCCTCGAACTGGACATTATGAAAGTGATTTCCTTTTTTTTTGCGTTCGTCAAAAATCCTTACAACTAATTTTAACTGAAATATTGTGTCGCGTGTTAGCATTTCTTATTCATGGGTTGGCTCTTAGTAGCCTTTGATTTAACTGAAAAAGACTTCATTATTCTGATGATGACTCAACAAGTTTAAAAGTAGTTGTAGCTCAAAATAAATGCACTTTTCCCTGCTTCAGTTCATAACAATTATTTTAACTTCAATAACTTGAACGTGTTCCTCTTGACAGTTTCTCCAAATGTAAACTATTTTTACTTGAATGAGTAAACATAAAGGTTGCTGTTGTTGTTCAAGTACTTGGGATTCTAGTGAAATTAGAAGTATCATACCAAGCAACAAGTTTCGTCTTTGTTTTAGGACCATGTATCCAAGGAGCATCTTGTTAAGTGCCTTCACCAGGAATTCGTGACGGTAGTTAATGAAGTAGGTGTTGACCCCAATCGCCTACTGGAGCATCCTCACACAGTTGCTCTACTGCAGTTTATGTGTGGACTGGGACCAAGAAAAGCTTCCTCTCTGTTGAAGGTACATTTTTAATGTAGTAAAATACAATTAAACAGAGTTAACAACAAAGAGCATCAGTGTTCTCCTGTGGCCAGCAGTGCCCTTATCTGTGCACATGCCCAGTTTCCATGTGCTCTCGGACTCAATTGTTTTCTCGGAGCATAGACTTTGCATTTGTTTGAGGTTTTAGCACCTTGTAAGCCTCTGTAAGCCTCCCCGTTTTTCCATTGTCTTATCAGTGTGACAGGTGCATGTTTCCTCTTGCATGAGGGCTCAGAGCTGGGTTGCCAAGATTTGCCAGCCATGGGAGCAGTCTCCATCTAGGAGATGGCTGTCAGCAGTGGAAGTGTCACCGGCACCTAACCTCCACTTAGCCATGCAATTGTTAAACAACTTTAGCTGTGGTTGCACTACTGACTTGGTGCCGTTACCACATTGATAAGCCATTTACAGTTGAACTGGTCAACTTAAAGATGAATTACAGTCCGTACTGCGCAATCTCAGCTCGGCAATGTTTGTGAGACTCACAAACAAGGAACGTTTACTAGCGAAAATGAAAATTAAGGGACAAACTTACCTTTCCCTTCATTATCAACGTCAGATGTCCTTGCCAAACAATAATAATAATAATAAGTAAAAGAACCCCAAAGTTTTCCCAAACCGACGTTTCAGCTCATCGAGCATTCGTAAACACAACGGCCATAATGGCGACTGACGGTTTATTACCGAAGTGTAGCATATCAACAAATTAAAAACAAAAAATGAAAACAAACCCCGAGATTACGCAGTACGGACTGTAATTCAGCTTTAAGGTTGTCATCAATCATCAGTGTTGCATGTTCCTATGTTAACGTGGCAATTTTAAAGGATAATTGAAGTCCTCTGGGCAAGAATGTCCTAAGTGACTTTTGGGAAAATTTTCAGTGAGATCTTACTTTTTTGGCCTCAAAAGGGACTTGCTTGCCAAAATTATGACTGGATCATGTAAATATGACTGAAAGGATTTCAACCAGGTCAATAAATCTTCTATTTTCAAACAAAATATAATTTTATCTTCAAAACATTTTCTCAAAGATGTGAATTTTTTTCTCCATTTTGGATCTGTTTTTAGTACCTTGACAATAGTTAGTCATTTTGACAAAACTATGCTTTTTAAGGCCTAAAACATGCAATTTTAGTGAAAGTCACTTTGGACGTTCTTGCTCAGAGGCCTTCCATAGACCATTACATCACTGCTTACAATGCTGGAAAACATTGATTTATTAGTTGTAAGTTCTACTCCAGTTAGCACTGACTGAAAGTTTAGAAGCTAGTCATTTATTTTCTATCAACTAGCAGTAATCACAGATTATGGAGACACGTTCGATTGAATTTCTGGCGAAATGAGCCCCTGAAAAAAAAACAATAGGGCCGGCCATTTGGAAGACCGTCTACCAAAAAATCTCAAATTTTACTGCACATAAACCACAGGACAACCAACACGAAATTAGGATTGCGTTCTTCGAACGCGATTAAATGCTTATAGTACTTAGGAACTAAACCCTGTTGGCTTTTGACACTGCTTTCTCCCAACCTGTTTATTTTCAGAGTCTACGACAGCAGTGCACCAGGCTTGAGAACCGCTCTCAGCTGGTGACCGTGTGTGGACTGGGACCTCAGGCTTTTCTTAACTGTGCAGGCTTCATCAAGATTGACACAGCAGCCATCAGCGACACTACCACCAACTACATTGAGGTGCTTGACGGCTCAAGAGTGCATCCAGAGACATATGAGTGGGCCAAGAAAATGGCTGTTGACGCACTCGAGTATGATGAGGTAACAAAACTTACGTGTATGTCAGCTGGATCTGTGGCAAGGCTATTGCTATCATGTTTACATTCTTCAGTTCAAAAAACCTTTCTTCTAACTGCAGTCACAAATAATCCTTTATTATCAGTTTTGAATAGGTGAATAGCACTTGCTATTCCGAGTTTCAGTAGCCAATCAGAGCGCGCCGACAATGCTATCCACTGTTTCAGTATATACTAATCAGGGTTATTCTGATTTCAACTTAAAGTCTCCTTAACATTCAGGTAGTAAAGGGAATGTATTGTCCATGAATGCCTGTCACAGACCTGTCAATTGTCCCATATTAACATTTAATTATCTGTAGCATTCATCAAAGTGTGTCAAATTCAGGCTGTGGTTTTATTCCACAAACCTTCAAACCTTGTGCTGGTCTCTTTGGTTATTGATTAAAAAAAAACGGTATTGTGTATTATTCGAAGTGCGCCTTTTGTGGAAAGAATGGGAGTTTGAGCAGGATTTGTGCTAGGCCTGTCACCTTTCGCGACGATTTCCTTACTTTTCCTTACTTTTGGTCACGCGCCACGTGTAATATAATACCGAAACTCCCGTATGTAAACAAAAACAAAGGTGTGGCTGACTAGGGTCCTTTAAGGACGTTCACGCCCATTGCTGCTGTGGATTTTTTAGCACATGCCACGCAAACGTTCTGTATAAACGCATATGTCATGCATCGTAGAGTACGGAGGTAAACAAACATGGCATTGACCCAGTGTTTTAAACTTCGCAGCGCTTTTACTCTCTTGGATGCTCAGTGATCCCCATTTTTCTTTCCCTAGATCACTTCCTTTCCTGGTGTTGTCCATTTTAGCAAAAAAAAAAATCTGTATGTGAGAAGTTACATATATTTCGCCTATTTTGCTCTCATGCGACCGACGTTTTCTTCAAATGTGGATGGGCAATACAAATATGTTCTTTTTCAAGGCCCATTTGACCTCAAAGAACGACATCAGCTGCGAAAGTTTACTTCATAGACTTAGTTGTGTTGAATTTAGTGCGTTTACCTGATTTAAATTTCACAAATGTAGCTTTTATTGCTGATATTTGGAAGCCAAGACCGTCTTAAAATAACGAAAGCTTCTAAAAACGTGTGGTCTTTAATGCGCCTTATCTCGAAAACGAGCACGGTGACCCCCCCCCCCCCATTTTTTTTTTGCCCGTTTTAGCAAAAGTTGATCTTTACCTTACTGCATGGTAAATTTTAAAAAAGATATGTGCGTGGGAACATTTTGGGCACGAACGTCCTTCAATCCAAAGTCAAAAGAGTTAAATAACTTTCTTTACTCTGTGAATTCCACAAATAGATTTATTTGCATGTGCGTGTTTTAACAAGTTTTTAACTCGTAAGCATTATGCGTCTTAATAAATGATTGATTGATTGATTGATTGATTGATTGATTGATTGATTGATTGATTGATTGATTGATTGATTGATTCACAGGCAACAATGGAGTCAAACCCATCATCAGCTTTGGAAGAAATTCTGGAGGCTCCAGAAAGACTAAAAGACCTGGATCTAGATGCATTTGCAGAAGAACTTGAACGACAAGGCTATGGCAACAAGCAGTTAACATTGTATGACATCCGAGATGAGTTGTTTGGCCAGTACCGAGAGCGACGCTCCCCATACCGCTCCCTGACGGTAGAGGAGCGCTTCAGACTCCTGACAGGAGAAACAAACGAGTCTCTGTATGTTGGCAAGTTGGTGGTATGTTCTGTGACTGGGTTTGCGAACAGGAAGCCTCCGCGTGACATGATTGATCAGGCACAGCCCGTCAGGAATGACGAGAGTGGACAGTGGCAGTGCCCCTTCTGTCTACAGGACACCTTCCCTGATCTGAGTGAGGTAAATCTTAATGAGCTAGTGAGAGGGGGGGGGGGGGGGGGGGGGGGGGGGGGGGGGGGGGGGGGGGGGGGGGGGGGGGGGGGGGGGGGGGGGGGGGGGGGGGGGGGGGGGGGGGGGGGGTACGACATGGTACACGTAACAAGATCTGAGTGAGGTAAAAGAACTAGAGAGGGGAGGGGAGGGAGAACATGGGACACTGCACAATGGGAGAGAATACACATC
>JAJLRJ010000008.1:35127507-35140534 GCA_024195265.1 Dendrophyllia cribrosa | reverse complement strand
TCCACATACACTTTACTTTCACACAGTGTTGGACATACACTTTACTTTTTCATACAGTGTTCCACATACACTTTACCATTCACACAGTGTTCCACATACACTTTACCATTCACACAGTGTTCGACATACAGTTTACCATTCATACAGTGTTCGACATACACTTTACCATTCACACAGTGTTCCACATACACTTTACTTTTTCATACAGTGTTCGACATACACTTTACTATTCACACAGTGTTGGACATACCCTTTACTTTTCATACAGTGTTCCACATACACTTTACCTTTCACACAGTGTTCCACATACACTTTACTTTTTCATACAGTGTTCGACATACACTTTACTATTCACACAGTGTTGGACATACCCTTTACTTTTCATACAGTGTTCCACATACACTTTACCTTTCACACAGTGTTCCACATACACTTTACCATTCACACAGTGTTGGACATACACTTTACTTTTTCATACAGTGTTCCACATACACTTTACCATTCACACAGTGTTGGACATACACTTTACCATTCACACAGTGTTCCTCATACAGTGTTCGACATACACTTTACCATTCACACAGTGTTCCACATACACTTTACTTTTTCATACAGTGTTCGACATACACTTTACTATTCACACAGTGTTGGACATACCCTTTACTTTTCATACAGTGTTCCACATACACTTTACACTTTACCTTTCACACAGTGTTCCACATACACTTTACTTTTCACACAGTGTTCCACATACACTTTCCTTTTTCATACAGTGTTCGACATACACTTTACTATTCATACAGTGTTGGACATACACTTTACTTTTCACACAGTGTTCCACATACACTTTACTATTCATACAGTGTTCCATATACACTTTACCTTTCACACAGTGTTCCACGCACACTTTACTATTCATACAGTGTTCCAAGCACACTTTACTATTCATACAGTGTTCCACGCACACTTTACCATTCACACAGTGTTCCACATACACTTTACCTTTCACACAGTGTTCCACATACACTTTACTTTTCACACAGTGTTCCACATACACTTTCCTTTTTCATACAGTGTTCCACATACACTTTACTTTTCACACAGTCTTCGACATACAGTTTACTATTCATACAGTGTTGGACATACACTTTACTTTTCACACAGTGTTCGACATACACTTTACCATTCACACAGTGTTCCATATACAGTGTTGGACATACACTTTACTTTTTCATACAGTGTTCCACATACACTTTACTATTCATACAGTGTTCGACATACACTTTACTTTTCATACAGTGTTCCACATACACTTTACCTTTCACACAGTGTTGGACATACACTTTACTTTTTCATACAGTGTTCCACATACACTTTACCATTCACACAGTGTTCGACATACAGTTTACTATTCATACAGTGTTCGACATACACTTTACCATTCACACAGTGTTCCACATACACTTTACTTTTTCATACAGTGTTCGACATACACTTTACCATTCACACAGTGTTCCACATACACTTTACTTTTTCATACAGTGTTCGACATACACTTTACTATTCACACAGTGTTGGACATACCCTTTACTTTTCATACAGTGTTCCACATACACTTTACCTTTCACACAGTGTTCCACATACACTTTACTTTTTCATACAGTGTTCGACATACACTTTACCATTCACACAGTGTTCCACATACACTTTACTTTTTCATACAGTGTTCGACATACACTTTACTATTCACACAGTGTTGGACATACCCTTTACTTTTCACACAGTGTTCCACATACACTTTCCTTTTTCATACAGTGTTCGACATACACTTTCCTTTTTCATACAGTGTTCGACATACACTTTCCTTTTTCATACAGTGTTCCACATACACTTTACTTTTCACACAGTCTTCGACATACAGTTTACTATTCACACAGTGTTGGACATACACTTTACTTTTCACACAGTGTTCCACATACACTTTACCATTCACACAGTGTTGGACATACACTTTACTTTTTCATACAGTGTTCCACATACACTTTACCATTCACACAGTGTTCGACATACACTTTACCATTCACACAGTGTTCCACATACACTTTACTTTTTCATACAGTGTTCGACATACACTTTCCTTTTTCATACAGTGTTCGACATACACTTTCCTTTTTCATACAGTGTTCCACATACACTTTACTTTTCACACAGTGTTGGACATACCCTTTACTTTTCATACAGTGTTCCACATACACTTTACCTTTCACACAGTGTTCCACATACACTTTACCATTCACACAGTGTTGGACATACACTTTACTTTTTCATACAGTGTTCCACATACACTTTACCATTCACACAGTGTTCCATATACAGTGTTGGACATACACTTTACCATTCACACAGTGTTCCACATACACTTAACTTTTTCATACAGTGTTCGACATACACTTTACCATTCACACAGTGTTCCACATACACTTTACTTTTTCATACAGTGTTCGACATACACTTTACTATTCACACAGTGTTGGACATACCCTTTACTTTTCATACAGTGTTCCACATACACATTACCTTTCACACAGTGTTCCACATACACTTTACTTTTCACACAGTGTTCCACATACACTTTCCTTTTTCATACAGTGTTCGACATACACTTTACTATTCATACAGTGTTGGACATACACTTTACTTTTCACACAGTGTTCCACATACACTTTACTATTTACAGTGTTCCATACACTTTCCTTTCACACAGTGTTCCACGCACACTTTACTATTCATACAGTGTTCCACGCACACTTTACTATTCATACAGTGTTCCACGCACACTTTACTATTCACACAGTGTTCCATATACACTTACTATATTACAGACAGTGTTCCACATCTTTCAATCTTTGTAATACATTTTATTTCACAACAATAAAAATATACAGTTGAACTTTTGGACAGGTTAAAATTCGCCGAAGTTCAGTCGATTTCTTTCTTCAGTCCAACTTGACCTTCAACTGTTGAAGAATAACATCAAAATTAGTAAAGGATTCGTTGTTTGTGGTGTTAAGTTTTGAAACAACATTTTCCGAGAACTATGATTAATTAACCTAATTCAGTGAAAAGAATACACCCACAACCTATTTCTATGTAATGTTGACCTCTTTTGCTGCGCCTCCGATTTTCTTAAAATTAATAATTCAATAATTAGAAAGTTTAACTTTAAAATAAGGCCGTCATATGTTGAAATAAAAAAATCACAAGCTTAATACCGCTAAGCCACGGAGGCAATATTTTAAAAAATGTGATCGCTACAATTTTGCTGTTCGTTCCAACAGGCAATTCAAGCTCTTCAAAGACACACAGATTTCTGTCCTATGTTGCGAGTGATTTCATCTCTATTTCTTGCATTCCGTCATCGAGCTTTGCCACTAAACGTTGCACGGGCATAAATCGATGAGTTAAGAGAATGTCTGCCCAAGTCTAGAATTTCGTTCAGTCACCATAGTTTGATGTGAAAGTCTTACCTTTACTGTGTTTCTTCGAGTTTGTTTTCTGTCATGCATTATACTCCCTTTCTCGCTTCCATTTGACAGAAGGTTTGTATAATTATTGTCTGAAAATAAAAATGATTGATTCAAAATGCTGAAGCACAAGCTCAGATTAACAATGATACATTAATCCCTGACTGATGTCATGTACAAGTTCTGCTCGGTCGCCTCCATAAATTTCCTCAAGCACTAGTTGATGATCATTTCGTTTACTCTCGTAATCTGTATGAGAATAAACGTCTTTCGCCACTTAAATTGTTGTGTAATCGGCCATAATATAAATACTGGTGCTCTCTTGAAGAACACAGCAAAGCATTCTGAATAATTATTACGATTTCACATCAAGAATATTGTTTGTTGTCTCATTTGTAAAGTTATACAAAGCCAGCAACATTCCGCACGGACTATGAATAAAACATGTATAATTAAAGCTAATAGATTCACTGAAAACAATAGACCCCACAACCTATTTCTAGGTAATTTTTACCTCTCTTTCTCGTGCTACGCCTCCGTGGCGTAGTGGTAATAAGCTTGCGCTTCTTGACTTAAACACATGACGGCCTTATCTCTGCCGTCGTTTAATTTAAGTTTGTGTGACTTAACAAGGGGGTTCAAGCCCCCGTACCGCCCACCCATTTTCCTTTTTTTTAATTTTTTAGCAGGTAGAGAGTTTTTACTGAAAAATTCAAACTTTTAAACATTTTTTAAACGATCATAGAGTTCTATTTTTTTTTAACAAAAAAAAAAAAGAGCTCTATGATCATTTAAAAAATAGTAAAAAGATTGAAAAAAAGAAACTTTCTACCTGCTAAAAAATAGAAAATCAGTTTCAGCGACGGCACAGGAAAGGCCTTCTTATGTTAAGTCAAAAAGCGCAATCTTATTACCGCTAGGCCACGGAGGCAACATTTGATTGTATACTTGGAAATGTTTTACGTTCAAATCAACACTCAAATGACCACTACAATTTTGCTGTTGGCTCCAACAAGCAAATTTGGCAATTTGAGTTCTTCAAAGACAAAAAGATTTCATACAATCTTATGTCCCACGATGTGAGTGATTTTATTTCTAATTCTTGCATCCCGTCATCGAGCTTTACTACGGTCTTAAATCGATCAATTATGAGAATTAATACGTCTGACCAAAAGCCGAGAATTTCGTTCAGTCACCATTGCTTGATGTAAATGTTCTTACCTTTTCTGTGTTTCCTCTAGATTGTGATTCCAGTTTGTTTTCTGTGATGCATTAAATCTTTCCCGCTTCCAATTGACTGAAGGTTTATGTGTATGGTTGTCTGAAAATAAAAATGATTGATTCAAAATGCTGAAGAACAAGCTCTGGGCCGGGTTGTTCAAAGCACGGTTAAGCTAACCCAGGGTTAGCATCAATTTTTAATCCAGTTAAATAATTAATCAATGGAGAGTTTTCCAAAGTATTTTTGCCCTTTTGTTTCGTCCCTGACTTGTCTTTCCATGTAAATTATAATTAAATTTTGAAAACACTTCTAACAAGAGAAATTAAATCCTCGGTTAAGTTTTAATCCTAGGTTAGCGTTAACCGGCTTTCGAACAACCGGGCCCTGTCAATATACAAGTTCTCCATAAATTTCTGTAGTACTGATTAGTTATTTCGGTTATTCTCATAATCTTTATGTTTGATGATAGTGATATTGCAATGCAAGACAAAATTCTAGGTTCATAACAGACTTGGGATGTTTCCATGCAGCCGCACCGAACATTTTTGAGCGGCCGTTTAACTAACTTTCCTTTATTGAATTAGTTTGAAACTTACAAGACGTTTTCACTCTTTTTAAACTGCATTTGAATGAAAAGCTCGATCGTCGTTTAATTTAAGTTGTGTGACTTAATCCAGGGGGTGGGAACGCCCCGTTGACCATCGATTTACCTTTTTTATTTTTTTAGCAGGTAGAAAGGTTTTACAGGAAAATTCAAACTTTTTACTATTTTTTAAACGATCATAGAGTTCTAATTTTTTTGAAAGAGCTCTTTGATGGTTTTAAAAATAGCAAAAAATGTGAATTTTCTGGTAAAAACATACAGAGCTTGTTGGACGATTTGAAAAAAAGCAAGGCTGATAAACGGTACGGAAACGACTACATTTGTTAAATATTGAATATTTCGAAAGGCACAGCCTTTCTTCGTCAGGCAGTACAGCTGTAGCTACGCAGCCTCTTCAGGTTCTTACAGATAACAACTCGCAAGGCAAAAAATGTTACAATTGATTACAATTGAGCTTGTTGATATTTTTAGTAAGAAATATAAGCCATTTTAGCTGAATTTAAGTTGCATTACTGGAGAGGTTAACCTGTTTCGTCGCCAATTTTATTCTCTTTTTTTTTTGGCAGCAAATTTTATTCTTAGAAAATATTTTTTTTCGTTGAAATCAATTTGAATGAACCAACTCACAAATGCGATGGCTTATTTTTTTTTTTCTTGCTCCAAAGAGACAATTGAGCAAACTAAATTTGGCCATTTTTGTTGTTCAAATATGAAAATAAAAAAGTTTCCATACAATCTTTTCCGCTACCATGCGAGACACATTACAAGTTTGAACTGGAATTATATCGCTTTATCAAACAAATCAGGAGATCAACTACTACACACTTGCTATATATTAAAATAGATTTTAATCTTAAATGTTTTATCAGTGATTTTTATCGAAATCAGAATTAGCAACGCAATGACGCCATTGTCATATTTAGAGTCAATTTTCTTGAACATTTGATGCTTTTTAAAACGATCCACGGTACTTGTAGTTCATACAATTGTCTGTAAGTGAGCTGAGTTTCAACAAATTCTTTAGAGCATTTTTGAGAAATGTTTGGCTGAATTTCTGGCTATTAAAATAAAAAACATCAAAAGCAATTTGCTTCTATGTTTACCGAGCTGTTAGGCATTATATGTTCACCAAATTAATTTTTTATTCCAAGAAAACCCTTCAAGTGATTTGGAATGTAATAAATTACATACATTAATTTCTACATTCTAATTGGCTAAGAGCATGTCAATTTATCCAAAAACAGTGTATAAAAGTCAACTTTGCAGTACAAAAAATGAAATTTGCACTTAAGATTACTAATACACATGAATTACATATAATTAAAGACAAATAGTTTGTTCCTTTGTCCAACATTTGCCATGTCTATACATAAAAGGTCATATTAAATATCAGCCGGTGAATTTCTGTCATTGTTACGTTGAATTGATGCTTTGAACAATCTGCAAATTTTAATTTCATTGAAAAAATTTAGGCCAGTCAAACATTGACATCAAGTCGGAAAACTTTTCCTTTAATACTTTTCATGTACACTACTAATTATTGTAACTGACTTGTTTGTTGTTGTTTGTTTTATCATACTAAAACTGATTTCAACTTAAGGTGGCTCGACTGGATTTTTTGGGAGCAATACCACCAAGTTTGAGCATTAACTATGACGCCATTAACAATGCTATAGAAAAACGGTCACTACAGCTGTATTAGATAAAGATGAAAATTTGTTAAGATCGGAGTTGCCAAAGCAACGCAATGACACCATGACGTTCTCGGCACCAGGAGGTTTTTTCGGCAATTGCTTAAGGGAGCTTGTACCTCCCTCGATTATGGCAAAGGTTGAACAAATTGTATGAGAGCGTTTTTGACATTAATTTTTTGGGGATGAAGTTTTGAGGATTGTAAATACAGTGAAAAGCATACTATCAACATTATTGGCTAACATCTAAAGAAAACAATGCGCTTTGGGAATGCAGTTTTTACTCAGTAGTTTGATTCTATCTGAGTCGTGTGTGAAAAAGTGAGGGGGATTGCTTTGGCCAATTGCGAGAAAGAAGGATTGATTGGTGTGCATTCAGCTGCTCTTGTTGCCATTTTTGTAAACTATGTAATTAATTTGGTCTACGCCTACAAATGTGATGACAATTTGGAAACCGCTTGATAATTTTTTTTGGAATATTGACAATCTCGAGATTTATCATCAATTTATATGGCCTGCAAGTTTCAAGGACATTGAAAACATGTTAGGCAATAAAATTGGGCCTGCAATGTACCAAAGGTTTTCCCACAGATTTTGTGTTTACAAGTGAGCTTCCTCAAATTCACGGATATTGTTTTCAATTTTCAAATGCATGTGCACAACTTTAGCAAAAATTCATTTGCATCGAACAGAACGCTTGATTGCTTTCCAAAGAATTTTCTGAAATATACTAATAACTGGCTTGAGAATTGTAATAACATTACGCACTCGACGTCATGCTATTATGCTGTAATGCAGCCATGTCGAGGGACCCTTTGTCCAGAAAACAAAAAAGTTTAATCCACAGAACAGAGCAGGAAAAAAGTCTAGACCCACGTAATAGCCAAAAAAAACCTCCTGGTGCTGAGAAATACAACGGCAAGTAAAAAATGCCATGGCGTCATTACGTTGCTATGGCAACTCCAATGTTAATATAACACCGGTCTTAACAAATTTTCATCTTTATTTTATGCAGCTGTGGTGACCGTTTTTCCATAACATTGTTAATGGCATCATAGTTAATGCTCAAACTTGGGGGTATCGCCCTCAAAAAATCCAGTCAAGCCACCTTAAACTTCAATTTATTTACATGTAGCAGTCGATCACCTGGTTCATTTATCAAACTTAAGCGATTCAGTGACGAAAAAACCTCCTGGTGCCAAGAAATATGACGGAAAGTCAAAAACATCATGGTCTCATTACATTGCTATGGCAACTCCGATGTTAATATAACACTGGTCTCAACAGATTTTCATCTTTATCTTATACAGTTGTGGTGACCGTTTTTCCATAGCATTATTAATGGTGTCGTAGTTAATGCTCAAACTTGGGGGGGGGGGGGGGGGGGGGGGTATTGCCCTCAAAAAATCCAGTCAAGCCACCTTAAACGTCAATTTATTTACATGTAGCAGTCGACCTCCTGGTTCATTTCTTAAAGCGATGTAATTCAAGCTCAAACTTATAAGGTAACGTCTTAATTCAAGCCTCAAAAAAATTACTGAAACCACTTAGATCATCCACAATGGCTACAAAAAGAACAATAATTAATTTGTTTTGTTTTTTAAAGGCTGGTTTTCACTAGCACATAAGCATAAGCACAAGCCAACATAAGCAGACTCAGTAAAGTGTTATTCATTAGTTCCAATTGTTTGAACAAAACAGAACAATAGGCACTAATGATCAACATGTTAGTGAGTCTGTATGTTGGCTTGTGCTTATGCTTATGCGCTAGTGAAAACCAGCCTTAACTGCATCTTAATACAATCAAATGCAGAACAGGATAGGTACTAAGCAGGAGTGGATACAGGGGGTGATTTGGGTGGCTAGCCACCCCCCCCCCCCCCCCCCCCCCCCCCCTCTTTAGAGAGTAAAAAAGAAAATAAAAGAACCAATCTGATTACATGATTCTCATTGTTAAGAAAATAGGAGCCTGAGGACTTATCCACCCCCACTAAGTATCATTTATAGATCATTAATTAGTAATTATGACAATCAAAACTAAATATCAATCATCCGACACTGGTGTCCCCAAAATTTATGATAAAACATTCGTCCAGACACCATTTTTTACCTCAAAGTGCTACTGTTATATTATTGAATGTCAAAGTTCTTACCTTTTACATTGTTTCCTCCTGACGATTCTGTTAATTCCTGTTTGCTTTCTTTGATCTTTTTCTCATTTTCTCAGATCACTTTACATGTACATGCAGAGGTTGTCTGAAAATGGAAATGACCAATCTATTAAAACGCTGAAACATACTGGATTTAGATAGATCACTTAAAGTGCACCTAAACCCCAATTTTTTTTTCTGTTAATCAACTCAATGTACGTTGAAAAGTTGAATACTGAAATATTTCTTGTTTTTAACATCGCGTTAGTGAGTTATAGAGATTTGAATTTACTAAATGCTAATTAGGTGACGTCAAATGCAGACTCGTTTATTATACAACTACTTGTTTCCACCTCCAAGTAATATTTTTTTACAAACGACTATAAACAGTTTTTATTAGTATTTCTTAAATTGATTATCCTTAAGCTGTGAACTGCGTATTGTAAATTGAAGTAGAAATAATGGTAAAGTCTGCATTTGACGTCATCTAATTAGCATTTTGTAAATTCAAATCTCTATAACTCACTAACGCGACGGTAAAAACAAGAAATATTTCACTATTCGACTTTTCAACGTACATTGAGTTGATTAAAAGAAAACAAAAATTAGGGTTCAGGTGCACTTTAACCCTTAATACCCAATTAAATGCACCTTTGAACAGGTTATTATTTGTAATAATCCACATTAATGCTTACTAAAATGAACAGGTTATTATTTGTAATAATCCACATAAATGCTGACTGAAATGAACAGGAGGTTATTACATTTATTTCTGATAATAATCTCCTGTTTCACCTCAATGACTACAATAATAACCTCCTGTTCCACCTCAGTGATTTTCTAGAATTTTCTCAAGTTAAAAGATACCATTAATTAATAGTTATTAAAAATTCCAACATTTCAACACCCTTAGATCTGTAGTCTCCTGTCCCCCCTCAAGCTTTCTCAAAGTAGTAGGACAACATTTTACCTAATATGCTCATTTTTTCCCAGTCCATTCAACGCAGCATGTTTATCTATTTTAATTCATTTTATTTTGTTATTAGCTCTTGTTGTTGATTTTTGCTGTATAATTGTTAATAGTTAAAAAAAATATTGTACTTTAATATTGTTTAAGTAAAAGATAAAGTATAAAGGTATTGTCAGTATAATATTTTGTATATGAAGGAATGTATAATTCACAGTCCAAAAAGAAACTTGGGTAGTACCCACAACACTCCTAACAAACACTGTTTCATTTACATGTCAACCAAATGAACAACACATCCCTCTGGACTTTAATTTTAACAGCAAATGCCCTGTATCTTCGAGGACTTATTTTTTTAGGTTTTAAACTACCTCGTTGGTTAGTTTTAAGTAAAACTTCACTAGGAAAATACTCAATATTTTCCATTTAATACATTGAACATGGAATGAACAATAATTGTATGAACAATAATTGTTCACTATTATCAACAGTTAATTTCCTATTTTTAACCAAAGCCCACATCCCCAAATTCCTGATTATTACTAAAAATTTAAATTTAAACATTTTTCAAAAGTGTCATAAATTTCACTTTGCTTTCTCATTTTTTTTTCCAAGATAGCATCCTTCTGCTTTCTTTTACCTATTCTGCGATAACTTGAGAACTTTATCCACATGCTGTTGTAAAAAGTATCATGCTTGTGGCCAGTAAAGAATATCAAAAACGACACTTCACAGTGCATCACAGCACTTCATCAAGGCCATACTGTAGTTGATCAATTCTAACTAACGCTTTACTGGTTATACCAGAATGAAAAATACACCCAAGAGAGTCATTAAAACAGTCACAAAAATTGAAAATTACTTTGATTTTTCCCTATACAATGATTAAAATGCTGGCATGACCCTTACAGGATTTAGACAATCACTACCATTACTAATGAGCAAAATTTCACAGCAACTCATTGGTTTGCTTGTTCTAAAACAATGAAAAGGTGCATTAATAAGGTCAATACCCTCACTCCTTAGCCTTCTTAAAAATAATGACCTTGCACTACAGATTCTGTCATTATTTTTAAGAAGGCCTCTGAGCTCAGGCATTATCCCTTACATCAATTATATACAAATTCTCCTCAGTGATCTCCATATATTTCTTGGTACCAGTTGGGAGATTAATATCTTTTTATCATCACAATTTCCTTTATTCTCATGATCTGTACGTCTGGTCAAGAGTGACACTGTAAGCAAAAATTCTGTGTTCATCTAAAGAAAAGCACGCACTATAACTGATTGGCAAGATTGTCTACATCACGCTTGTGCTCTATCAAGTTTGATAAAATCTTTAAAGAAAAGTGCACACTATGATTGGTCAGATGTTCTAATGCCATGCACATGCTCTATTAGTTTTACAAAAATAATGTCTATTGAAGAAAAGTGTGCACTATGATTGGTCAGATGATATGTTCTATGTCAGGAACATGCTCTTAAAAGTTTTATGCATGTCTAAAGAAAAGTACACTATGATTTAAGTCCGATGTTCCGTGTCACACACATGCTCTAAAAAGTTTTATAAAACATTGATTATAAAGAAAAGCAAGCTATGATCAATCAGATGTTCTATTTCATGCACATGCTCTAACGAGGAGTTGTGCGGCCCTATTCTGAAATTGTCTCAGGTGAAGGAACGTCGTCTGCAGTTGGCTGGGCACTGCCATTGCCACCCTGAACTGCCCGCCACCAAGGTAGTAGTATGGGAGCCAAAGCATGGCAGACTAGATCCTGTATGGCCTGCAAAGATGTTGCTTAGTATTTTAATGAAAGATGAAGAAGTGGAGTCTAGGCTAGGGAAGAGCTTGCTAGCCTGTTGGCTGATCAGGACGTGTGGCATGTCAGAAACAGGACCCGTCTCAAATATCGTGTTTGAGTCGACGATGATGGTGCTCTTAAAAGTTTTATAAAAATAATGTCTAAAAAAATTGCGTGCCAAGATTAGTCAGATGTTCTACATACATGTACAGTAACATGCATGCTCTTAATAGTTTTGTTATCAACAATTTACTGTTAAAAGTAATGCCCGCACCATGATTGGTCAGATATCCTATGTCACATGCATGCTCTATCAAGTTTTGATCAAAATGTCTAATTAAAAGAAAAGACATGCCATAATTAGTCAGATATTCTACATTACATACGTGCTCTAAAACGTTTCATAAACTTGTAATGGTCCTTTAATGGTCGAATAAATACTGATACAAAACCAACTACGACCTTTTTAACCCCGACCATGTGCTCGCTAATCCATGCACACCAAGCATGCCAGGAAATGTCAATCATGGCTATTACATCCCTCTTTTCCTTAACAAAAGAAAACTTAGAAAACGACATGGATGCTTTAGAAAAATATGAACTAACATCCACAGTTCTTAAAGTCTCTAGTGTTCACACGAACAGAGTTCAAAGTTCTTAAATTCTTTCGAAACAGGCATTACATTTCTTCGATCAGTCTTTTGGGTCTCCTTATTGTTCGCTTGGGTCTTTTGGAAGTGGATGGTGGACCAACAACTCTACTCTTACGTGATCTACCACTCTGGTCCCACGGGATCGGCTCTGGTGACTTGGTCAGTAAGGTTTGAGGTAGGTGATGAAACATCAACGAATTACGTGTGATTGGCGGTTTATCCTCCCTTTTGGCAGTGATCATGGTGCCTTTCTTGTCGGCGACGACCAAAGAGTGCGGGTTATAGGGCGTTGACAACTTATTGGTTTTCGGTTGCCACACAAGAACGACATCACTGATCTCAATTTCGGTCATTGGGGTGTGCATTCGCTGGTCGGAGTACATTTTCATGGAGCTTTTGGCTTGGGAGTCTTG
>JAJLRJ010000008.1:35040007-35120007 GCA_024195265.1 Dendrophyllia cribrosa | reverse complement strand
GGTTCTTTCTAATGCTTGTCCGAATCATGAAATTTTTCTCTAACTCTGCTGCCAGTGTCAGCTACTGTACAATGATGTCAAAGTTCTTACCTCCTCCCGATCCGGTGATCCCAGTTTGTTTCCTTCAGTGACGAGTTCATCTTTTCCCGCTTCCAGTTGACTGAACTGTTGTGCAGTCAGTCTGAAAATAAAAATAATTAATTTAAGGTGCTGAAGTTCAAGCTCATCAAGCTGGATTGAGATAGATCACTGATTTAGATAGATCAATATCAATATAGAAATTCTCTATAGTGATCTGTTCAGGTGATTTCCCTGTTTCAGGGACCGCGCAGCATATTTTCGATTGGGGGGCTAAATCAAATGCCATAGGCATTTGTAGCGCGCGCCGCAGGCGCTAGCCGTCTAGGGGGGTCCGGGCGCATGCTCCCCCGGAAAATTTTTATAATAAATACTCCCAGAATGGCTAAAAATGCATCCCAATATACCAGACGCAGTGAATTATTTTATTATTTATCAGGCTAATAAATACCACCAAATTTGAATTACAATAACAAAACATCGAACACAAGGAAAATCCCATGGCGCATAAAAATAACAATCATTCGCATCTTCAATGTTGAATTTCGAATCTGAAGAACGAACTATTAAAGGTAGGGAAATCAAAGTCAGACTATCAAGGCTATAGTCATGGTTATGCTTTGACTATAAAAACTGTTACCTTTGATTGGCAATGGGCTTGCCTTTTGAAAGAAATTGGAAATTTTGGAAGGTCTTTTTCTTTTGCATCCTTTCCGGCTCTCTTCCCCATCCATATTGCCGTAGATCATGTGAGCCTCCTGATTGCTGATAGCAGTTGGATTGTACGACCCAGGGTGACTGCAACTATACATCAGTCTTCGTTTAAGGTACTTCTCGCGATATTTGACGGAAATAGCGGAAACATGCCATTGCGCCGACATACCGGCAGTATGCCGCACTGATTACAATGCCGTCTCCGGTGGAATGGTTATCTAAACAGATCCCCACAAGAGTTGTGGGTTTCTGATGTAAGCAAACAAGTTCAACGACTTCTATAACAGAACTTAAGAGAAGACCTATAAGCCATCCTAAAGGAAGAAATCAATTTACCGCTTACCACAACACTCACTGGCGAAAGTTTTCATTAATTATCGCATATCTATGAGAGCAGTAAAACAGTAATTTTCCAATTGGGTAAAATTATTCTTTTTCCCAAAAAAAATTTGAATCGGACAAGTTGTTTGAAATGTTAAGATCTGTTATCTCCCCAAGTTTCCGTTGAAAGAAGGTTAATTTGTTTGGCCGATTTCAGCTAAAAAAATCCCCAGCATGTTAGGGTGCTGTTCGGTTCGCAGACTTAGCCTTATCGGGAAAATCACAGTTCTTAAGAGTTTGGCTGTTTCTTAAATATTCACCTGTTGTCGCCTCTTCAATCAAATCCTCAAACCATAAAAGAATTAAATGATCTTTTCTTTGACTTTATTTGGAGTGGCAAAGGAGACAAAATTAAGAGAAATGTTATACTGAGGAATTACCCCAATGGGGGTCTAAAGATGATCGATATAGCTTCTTTCAACGAAGCCCTTAAATCTGTTTGAATCAAAAAGTACCTTGACGGTAATAACAAGGGGAAATGGAAACTTTTTTTGATATCGAGGGTTAGATAAAATGGGTGGCCCAACTTTCTTTTGGAGTAATCTCAACATAAAAGACACGAAAAAGATATCTAAATCACTTAGCCCCTTTCTTAAAAAAATTATTGAAATATGGTCTGAATTGAACTACACATACCAAATACACTCCGCAGATTCCTTTTTTAAGCAAACTCTCTGGCACAACTCTTTGATCAGAATTATGGACAAACCGGTTTTTTTAAAAAACTGGCATCAAGCGGGAATTTCCTATGTAGTAAATCAAATTGTTAAAGAACAACCAAACGTTTTTCTATCGCCAATTGAATTTGAAAACAAGCGTAACATCAAAGTCTGCTCACTTACTTTTTACGGGATAATCTCGGCTCTCAAAGAGCTCTGGAGAAAACAAAACCCAGATATAACACCTGACTGTGAAGAAGTAGAACCTTTTATAAGCTCTATGCTAAATTCGAAAATGCCCAGCAGACTTGCATATCAAAAACTGATGAAAATAAAGAGTAATGTACCAATTCCCAATCAACTAAAATGGGGCAAAGATCTTCAGGATTTTCATGATATCAATTGGCCCGCTGCTTATACGATTCAGTGCTATAAAATGTACTAAAAGCACTAAATTGATAGATTTTCATTTCAGATATCTGCATCAAATTTTGGTAACAAACACGACTTTGGTTAAAATGGGTTTTAATGATGAGGGAAGCTGTACCTTCTGTTGCATAGAACCTGAAAACATCTTTCATCTTTTTTGGTCCTGTAAGAAAACAGAACTTTTTTGGACACAGGTTGTCCCTTTTCTACAGCAGCGCAACTTATTACCAAAAAATTACACCCTGAATAAACTTATTGCCTTGGGTCTGAGGCCGGTGACATCCAAACAAAATCATCTTATTAATTTTACTTTCTTACTTGCTAGATTTTTCATTTGGCTTTGCAGAAGTAAAGAACGTATCCAAATATTGAGAATTTTTGGTGCCATTTAAAACAGTATTAGAATCAAATTGAACCTCTCTCATCGAGTAGCCTTCTTTAATTTTTTCTTGACTTTAAAAATTCTAATTACTCTCTTTACGCACTTTCTAATCCATTTCCCTGTGCATTGAGAATAAATAGCGCCTCTCTTGTCTTCAATAAATATAGATTCGGCAAAAAAATACCATTATGACATCTCAACTTCCTCCACTCCCCTTTCTTTCTTTTTCTTTTTATATTCTTTAATGTTAGTTGCGTTTGCGTGTGTGAGTGTGTGTGTGTACTGTAAACAATTCTTTGGGTTGAAAATAACTATGCAAATGACTATGTAAATATACAAATGACTCTGTAAGTCTACTTCTAATCAAAACATAGTATTTACTGTACAATTTTGTATATCTGAATAAAATTTGCATTGTTATTAAAAAAAAAAAGAAGTTGTTACAGTCATATTTGGAAAATCAAGATAATAATATTAACTAATCAATTCCCTAGAACAACTTCCTTCCAATCTCGAGGGACCGAGGGGTTTCAAATATGGTACTATTA
Organism: Dendrophyllia cribrosa; assembly: GCA_024195265.1. Taxonomy (NCBI): domain Eukaryota; kingdom Metazoa; phylum Cnidaria; class Anthozoa; order Scleractinia; family Dendrophylliidae; genus Dendrophyllia; species Dendrophyllia cribrosa. The sequence goes on along the minus strand of JAJLRJ010000008.1, from coordinate 35,116,816 downwards.
AAGCAAAAAATGAATATTCGGAAGCTGTGAATGCACGTTACACGTTTCAACCCACTTATGGGTTTCTGGTGGTACCAATATACAGCTATTTCAATTAACGTTGTCGGACGAAAGCTCAAAGCCAAGATCGCAAGTTAGTATGGGTAATTGTAAATAGCCATTGCATAAAAATCCCATACTACATTGCGGTCTTGGCTTTTCGCTTTTTCATCCGACAACCTGTTAATTAAAATAGCTGTATTCTTCCTGAAATTACAAATTAAAATTCACTGAATGTATACAATAATAAATATATAAAAAAGATTAGTAAACAATACTACATAAAGGACAAAAAAGAGAGTTTGAGAAGGGGCTAGCGAGAAACAAGGTCCAGAGGAGGCAAACTCACGGCTATATATAAAGCATATCTTCCTGGCTTGATACCCTAAAGGTATCAGAATAATTCTGACCGTGGTCATTTTCGATTCAAACAATCTAAGTAGTACTACAACGTCCAACAACAGAACTCGAGGTTTAATACTGATAAACCATACACGTCAAATGTATGACGATCATGGGAGTCCCCCCGGTGGTGGGGGGTATGGGTGGGTGTCATACACAAATAGAAAACACGACACAACATTGGGAAACCGGTAAGGTGTAGGAGACATGAAAAATTACGCGATAATCTGAACTGAACTGGACAAGGTGCTGAACGCAGCCAGCATGATCCTGCGAGTTATTTCAAGACCCTGGTTGGTGAATTGAGAAACAAATAAACTGAATTTAATCATCTCTTTTTTTAACATGCTACTCGGTATAATGTCAAACTTCTTACCTTTTCTGACTTTTCTGAAAGCGTTCTCTTTGGTTTGTTGCTCAAGCTTGCTCTCTAGTTGTCATATTCCACTTTCTCGAGCAACCTTGGCTGACAAAATCACATTATTCACCAAGTTAATATAGTGGAATTTATACTAAATTACTATCGCAATTACTTAACGAAAAGTTGTCGTTGCATTGAGGTCATCGTGGCGTTGCCGATTCAGAAGCAAAAATATCTCATGCTTTCAGTCCAAATGCTACACACGTTATCGCCTTTTACGACCTAGCCTTTCATGCGTTTATTCTCAACATAGAGTTTAAATTTTAGTGCTTGCTTCAAGCGTTAGTCCGTATTTTCTCTCAAGCATTTCGTTAACATAACAAGTAAGCATAACCGACTCGGATTTGCACGAGTCAACTTCAACAACATTCGAAAACTGTTTCGTAGCGTTTGAATGTAATGCAGTGCTTACCTTCGGAGGGTCTTCGGTTGCCGCGCTGGCAAAAGACAAACTTCATAGCTTTTTTGTAGCCCTATAAGAGAGCAAGCCAGACTTCAAGAAGACGACATGCTGGTCTTCACGCAAATTGCTCTCAATATTTCAGCATAAATTACAGCAAATTCCACGAGCCTCATGAATATGGAAAAAATATTCAAGCCACAATATGCACGTTTTTTCGTCGAGCGAATCCGGAACTGCGTACAAATAAAGATTTTTGCTCCACTACTCAACCGGACACACAAGAATGATAATATATGGGCGCGTGGGCCAGCCAAGCAGCCACCGTGCCATTTATTTAGTTTCAACATATGTACAGATTATCATATTAACTGTGATTATAGGAAGAACAAATGCACCAAAGCCGGACACGAAAACCCCTAAAAACCAGCAGGTGGAGAAAACGGGGAACGTGTGCCCCCGACCAACGCAGTGGTGCCACCCTTGGGGTTTTTTGGTTATTCTAGTTTAAAAACGTGCATTACACTAATAAATAAAGGTCACCATACGAAGTATCTAGACGCTTGAGAAGGGTAAAATCCAGTGTCTATACGATGATATTAAAGGAAAATTATTCGTAAACCAAACACAGCGAAGGCTGACCGTAGAATGTCTCACCCTCCTAACGGCTGCAAATTATGAACCCTAATCCCATAACTCGCTGCGCGCCTGCTACCCTCCGCCAGACCTCTGATCGGCGTGCCGGCAAAATAGTAATTTATGCTAATCAGGATCATCACAAATTACATATGACATCTTTCGCACAAACGTTTACGGTACGCAAAATGAATTATAGTGCGTGAAAGGGATGCCTAAGAAAGGAAAAGAAAAGAAAGATGGAAAAAGGAAACTTATTTTGCGCTAAAGAGTTTTAGTGAATTATAAATATATCAGAGGTTGTTCGAAGAGATGTTGCACGATTCGGCTGGGTATTTTTTCGAGTCAGTTTTTATTTTTTCGAGCCTTTCCGAAAAAATAAAAGGCTCGAAAAAATAGGAACTGACGAGTAAAAATGCTCAGCCGTATTACACAACTTTCCGCTGAATAAATTGATTATTATATACGAGTGTGATCGTCTTAAAAATTAAATCTACGTAAAATAACCCACAAAGTCGGGTTTCACCAGGTCTGGAGAACTCCCGTATAAAGTTGACGAGGGCGATCGTCGAAAATTTTGAAAGTAGCCCCCTAAAAGATACCAGAAACCTGTTTTGTGGGTGTGGCTCATTAGTTTTTACAACTGAGTAGTACCAGAAACTCATAAGTGGGTTGAAACGTGCAACTGTCTCTTGTACGCTTCAAAACAAGCTTCCGATTATTCAATTTGCTAAGAAGTTGTTACAGCCATACACGTATTTGGAAAATCAAGATAATAATATTAACCAATCAATTCGCTAGAACAACTTGCTTCCAATCTCGAGGGACCGAGGGGTTTCCAAATATGGTACTAAGCAAAAAATGAATATTCGGAAGCTGCATGTGAATGCGCGTTAAACGTTTCAACCCACTTATGGGTTTCTGATTATTATACTAATGTGATCGTCTTAAAAATGAAATCTACGTTTTTGAAGTGTTTTCCCAGCGCGGTTTTGTACGTGTTCGCACTCTTAAATGCCATGTAGAATAAAAAAAACTATACTACTACTACTACTACTACTAGGGCGCCCGAAGACGGGCAACCAGTAGATCTTTCCATAGCCTCTTATCAGCCATCAGTGCAGCAACCTCACTGGCACTGATAAAAACTATTATTCCTGCCTTTTTCGAGATTTAAATATCCCCAAACCTTGTTTACCAAAAATCAACTAACAAACAAAAACAATCACACAAACAAAATTAAAGAGATACCTTGCGGGTACCATCTTAGAATTCCGCGTTAGTTCTTAGTGTCAACCTTTAGACGCGATTGTTCCATTTTTTTTTTTCGCGGACTCCTCGAGATATGGGTTATAATTTCATTCCGGGTTTCTACAAAATAGAGGTTTCGCCTGTATTTTTTGTCCGGCTGCAAAATTTTGTGAAAAGGTTTATTTGTTGGTTACATAATAGCCGTTATGTTCGACCATTAAATCCTGGTTTCAACAAGCGACATATAAAGCATAACATCCGCATATGTTTATGCGGATGTTTATGCGGAAGCTCATCGACAAAATAAAGTTTTCTTCGCTCTCCAGTTTTTCATGAGTACAGCGGTACAGTAAATGCTCGAGGGATTCGTCGTCCTCCTTACAAAAATTGCAAAACGTGGTTTCTACCAGCTTCATTTTGAATAGTGATTTTTTTTAAGTACCTGGGTTTATGGGAGATCCATTTGGTGGTGTATTTAGAACGTTTTCCATATTGTGACAACGCAATGTACGTTTCCAGTGTGCTGGTAAGGCATTATACATTCTTCCTAAAAGAAAATAGTCTGAGGCGCTCAGTGCAGGATAGTGGTTTTGTAGATGGTCTCGTTTGCATAAATTTCCACTGTTTTGTATTATGTCAACAATTCTTATAATTCCAATTTTAACTAGCTTGTCATTGTTAACCGATTTGCCACCAATACTGAAATCTGCTGATTGTTCCAAAGTATTTCTGAGAGAAGTTGAGATCTAGAGGTAGGCGAGGATTGCATGCTATGATTTCTCCAGGCTCTGATACATTCATCAAAGAAAACGGGAAGTTTAATGGGTAATTTGTTAACATTAAAGCTACATTGAAATAAAAAAAGAGGCTCCGACCTTGCTAAGATGGTAGTTTAGGATCGTCTTCCAAACATTCACATTTTCTTCGTCTAAAAATCTATCAATGTATCGTATTCTTTGAGTTTCAATTAAGGATTCAAGGTGAGGAACCTTGAGACCCCCATTCTCATAACTGTTAATAAGTGCTAATCTTTTAATTTCATCTTTACCATTCCAGATATATCAATAAACACTAACACTATCAAAAAAAAAACTAAAGCACTAAAAAAAAAATCTTTACCATTCCAAATAAAATTCAGATAAATGAGGCCAATCCTATTAATTTCTTTGATGGTTTCTTTATCGATGGGACTAAGAGAAGCTCTGTACATTATTTCTGAAATTGCAAACGTTTTTATAATTTGGATTTGACCGTGTAGCGTAAGTTTTCTCCATTTCCACGCAGCAAGGATTTTTTTGGTATCTTTAATTATCTTATCGAAGTTATATTCCTTCCTCTCAGTTTTAATGTTGCATGTGAAATAAATACCTAGAATTTTAACTGGTTTCTTACTTAAATTTAGATCAGGAAAAGAGTCTATGGCGTTCTTTTTACTGCCGAGCCACAGAAATTCTGTTTTTGTTTTATTCAGCTTTAGTTCTGAGCATGCAGAAAAACTATTCAAGATACACTTTTTTAACAGATTTTTATTGCTTATCAAAATAATTTGCACACATATGTAGTATATATAACACTACTATTCTAATACTAACATGCGTACTAACACGAAGATAAATACTTACACTAACCACTAACAGTCAGCCAGATCTAATATCAAATTCACAGATCAATATTCAAATAAAAGGAGTAACTAACTCAGCAAACCAAAACATACATAACCTACACTTAACAACGCAATACAATAAAACAGCCTACTATGTAGATGAATAGAGACTTAAGAAATTATTTTTAATTTATTACGAAGGTATTATGCTTTGCCATTTCTAGTAATGAACTAACTATTTCTTATTTTTCTTAGCTATAAATAATTCTACTTGTTGCTTGTTTTTTATTTTGGCTTTGAGTAACGCCAGGCTTGGCTTAATATTTTTGAAACGACACTAATAAATGATTTGTTTTCCCATAATAATAAGATGGTTTAGTAGACTGTTGTCTGGAACATTACTTTGGTTTATCCAAGCCGATACCGATCGCCAAAATTCTTGTGCATAGCTACAATAAAAAAAATAAATGTTCGAGGGATTCTTCGTAATCATGGCAGAATGTACACATGGGAGAAGCAACGAGTTTCAATTTAAAAAGGATTTTATTTGTGTACGAATGCGGTTCAAGATTTTGTATTGAAAAACTCTGGTGCTGGTGTCAATGGTAGCGTATCCTGGAAGCAAGTAGATGTTTTGCCAGTCTGAATGACTCGTTGTATTGTCAAAAGCAGCGTTTAATTTGATTTGGGCTGTTGGAGGAGTTTGTATTTTAGTTATAATTTCCCAGTAGACAGATTTCGTGTTCATTGACATCAAATCAGGAATCTTTACCCTTGACCCACTCGTCTTATCAGACATAATTTCTGTTTTCCAGTCTGAAGGTAAAGCAGTATAGATTCCCATCATTAAAAAATAATCACTCGCCGTAATGTTTCTTGCTCTAAAAAATTCCCAGTTCTTTAGCTTGTTTTCAGTAGTAGTCAGGATATCACGCAGTTTTGTGAAGCCAGCGTCAATAAAATTACTTTTGAAAACTGGTTTGTTATTAATTAAAATGTCCAAATAATCTCGTCGAGAACCTCATCTTTAGTTTTTGGTGTATGTTGAATATTAAAGACCCCCATTAAAGCTGGACCATGCTTCAAGACATTCTTTATAGAATAAAGGCAGATTCTTTGGTAAACGTTGGATTAAAATTGCATTGCAAAAGAAAAGAGGATCCCATTTCTTTTAGGTAGTAATCTAGGAATGTTTTCCAAGGGCTATCGCGTTCCTCTAAGTAGCGTTTTTAATTAATATACGATAATTTGTCTCGTCAGCAAAGGCACAAAGTTTAAATTCTTCAGTATTGATTTTTATGCCAGAAATGCTCGAATCATCACGAATGCGGATTAACAGAATTTCAAGTGCAATAATAAATAAATAAGCGGATAGTGGGTCGCCCTGTCTGACACCTCTTGATGAAAAAGTAATTTGACGCATAGACGTTATTCATTATGCAGCTACATGCATTGTTATAAAGCTGTTCTCCGTGCAATGTTCTCAGGCCGTATAAATCTTTCCAAAGGTACATTGGACGCCTTGTGCCTTGTCAAATCTAAACTAAGACGACTTCTGCAGGTCATCTCGCAGGGCTTTCTGGATTTCACTCAGACAGATAAATTGATCGTGTATAACAAGAGCTTCCAGGTAAGCAACTTTCCAAGGCTGCATTTTTGTCGGCGGCGAACCTCTTCCTTCTGGTTCAAACAGGCCAGTCATCACAAACTTGTCAACGATTTTCCTCGCTGCGTCGTAAGTGTACTTGTTTTCGGCTGCATCGGCGCCATAACTATCAGTCTGAAGATAGGAAGCAGCAATTTGGTATCGCTTATGTACAGGAAAAGCTGATCCCTTCTAGTACACTCCGCCAGTCTGGTTAAATTTCCAAGCCATCACGATCTCAGGTCGCCATGTTTTTGTCTGATGTCACGTTCTTGTATCGTCCTTCTCGGTCTTGAAAACTTTCGCAAACTTACGACGTAAATCACATAATAACAACAAGCGACAGAGTTCAGAGCAGTTCATTCTTCAACCAAAATGAAAAAAATAAAAAGCAAAAAACGTACGCCTGTTTTGAAGAGTTTGTAGTTTGAATGCTGAAAAGTTTGCGAGCTTTAGTCCTCGTACTCAGGCTCCGGCAGTTAAGAGGGCCAAGCGGCTCTGGGGAAGAGAATGTGCGCGTGATGTAAAACCAAAACAATAATCGGTTTTACTTCGCAATTTGATTGGCTAGTGAATACAATCCTTCATCGGTGATTGGTGGAGTATTTTCTCCTCATTTTTCTAGACAAATAGAAAAGCAAACCAAAACCAAACCAATACCAAAGTAATTGCGAAACTGCTTTCGACACTCAAATGAAAAGTGCTCTATTTCTGTAAATCAATTGCCAACAGTCCGTACTATTCAATTTGGTGTAAAGCTTTGAGCGCCAGTTTATGTGTAAAATGTTTATAAAATGTCTTCTAGATTTTGCTTTGATTTGATGGTCTTCTTTGCAAACGGTGTATTCTTATACTTAACAATGCATTTTTTTTATGTCAAGGTCGCACGTTTTGCCAGTTATGCTCGGCTTTCATGTGTCGACACGTTTGACGAATCCGAGATGAATGCATATATGCCGGCTTGACATATTTTCCAAAATTGGACAAACCAATTCCACAGATCGGACCAATCCAAAGATTTTAAGATTAGAAATGTTCTAAAAAAAATAACTGTGTTGAGTTTTTGAGAGGCCCTTCAGTGCCCAACGGTAAACATGTCTATTGAGAATCCTAGTGTAAAAATACAACGCCTGCGGAAGGGGAAAAATGAACTCTGGATCCTTGAACCAACTTTAATAATTATTTCAGAAATTTAAAAACAGTCAATTTCCAGTAAAAGCTCCATAAATCAGTGAATCTGAAACAATGAACTTGTGTGGACAAATTAGACGGGATAAACTAAACAAAACCATGAACATACAAAATGCCTATAGGGAACCTCCATTGTCAGAGCAAATTGACGTTAAATTGATGGAAACAAAGTCGAAATTTAAAATTATTAAAAGAACAGGTGCAAATATAATTTTTAGTGTACAAAAAAATGGATATAAATATCAGATGAATGGGGTTAGTTTCTAGAGAAACTGTGGTGCTGTGTCGGTGGGGGAATGAAACACGAGAATTTAGTTTTATCGACTGAGTCGATAAGGTAAATTGACCACCGTAAAAAGATTCAAGTAGCTGACGTTTCGAGCGCTAGCCCTTCGTCGGAGCGAATCAAGGAATTGTGGGTAGTGTGTGGTTTTATATAGTAAGCGGTGGAGCTACGCTATTGGTGGAAATTTGGTGACGTGAAAAACAAATGTAAATTAGTTGAATGAAAAGCGTTCGTTGATTCCGTGGGGTTTGAGAGTGCCGATTTGAAAGATGATTTTTTGTTCTAGGTTTTTACGGCTATCTGTGTTACCCTGGTGTAGGGATAGGCCGCAGATTGTCATGTGTTGTTTAGAATGGTTAGTAAGATTAAAATGGCGCGCGACTGGTTTGGATGCGTCTTTGTCATTTTTTTCAACGTCTCGGAAATGTTCACGAAAACGGTCGCCCAGTCTCCTCCCTGTTTCGCCAATGTATATCTTTTTGCAAAAAGTACATGTTATGCAGTAGATAACATTTACGGAGGTGCATGTAAAACGATCAGTGATTTTAATAGATCGTTTTATAGGTCCTGTTATTTTGTCAGCGTTGTGAATGAAAGGACAAATGTTACATCGTGTGAGTGTGCATTTAAAAGTTCCCGGTTCATCGTCAGATTTCAGCGCGCTCGTAACTAGAAAGTTGCCTATGTTTTTGTCGCGTTTGAATGAAATTAGTGGGGGTTGTGAAAAAATTCTGCCAGTTTCGGGGTCGTTTTGGAGTAATTTGAAACTTTTTAAAATGATGCTTTTGACTGTGTTGTTGTGTGGGTGGAAAGTGAGGGTGAATGGAATTCTCTCGTTCTCTTTCTTCTGTGGCGTTTGTAGTGCTGATTGTCTGTCGATCTGTTGTGCACGTTGTTGGCCCGTGTAAACAACAGAGTCAGGGTACCCACGTTTCTTGAAAAACTGGCACTGAGGATCACTCATAATTTTATCTTTGTTCTTATTTTTGCTTCAGTTTTTTTCTCGATTACTTCTTTTAAAAATTCAAGAAAAGATCCGTTTGCCCAGTGGTAAAAAAAAAAAATTTAAACTTACTTATTATCAAGGCTGACGCTTCTTATTTTTCTTTACTCATATTATGTTTTTTTTTTTCCTCCTTGCAGGTGGAATCTGAGCTTCGGTCATGTGGAACTGAGGTGGTCTGCGCACCGCCGGAATACTTTAAATCGCGCCCCGGAGCGGGCGTTCAAGCGAGTCGTGGTTTCTAAAGCCGGAGTGCTTTATGGCGCTTGCCCCGGAGTGGGCAACAGTTCAGGTTTTTGTTATTCGAAAGCCGGAGTGCTTTTTTGGTGTAAGTCCCGGAGTGGACGGATGTTAGGGTTTCGTTACCCGAAAAGCCGAAGTGCTTTATCCATCCCTAGAAGGAGGTGAAAGTTGGTTAAACTTACCCTAAGGCCGGGGTGCTGTGTGGCTTACGCTGTTAAAAATAATTAAATAAACAAATAAAAAAAAAGAAGAAGGAAAACCATTTCTTTTGTTTGGGTTGATCATTGTAATAAACAAGTTGATTGAGCATATCCTGATCTTGTTTGTTCTTGGTGTTTTTTCTTTTTTCTTTTTTCCTTTTCAGATGTTTTCGACACTGACTTGTGGTGCGGATTCAGAGATTCCTTGCCATCCCATCTGCAACATGTTACGGACAGAGTCCAAGCTACAGTACTAGCCGCGAAATCCGAAGGGACAGTTAAGACGTACTTAGCGGGATTTAACCGGTGGAAGAGATGGGCACAAGAAAACCACTTGTGTCTCTTTCCGGCCAACCCTTTCCATGTGGCAACCTACCTTCAATGTTCTATGGAACAATCTCGATCTCCCTCTCCGCTCTATTCAGTTGTATATAGTATTGACTGGGCACATTCTTTGGGAGGGGCCAATAAATTTCAGACCACGCCCTAGTCTCTCTGATGTTAGCGGCGGCAAAACGGATCCTTGGTAAACCAAAAGCCAGGAAAGAGCCCGTTACTCCAGAAATGCTGCTAGCTCTTGTAGCCAAATATTAGGATGATCTTTCTCTGTATAATCTCAGAACCATCGCTATATGCCTCACTGGATATTCGGGCTTCTTCAGATATAGCGAAATTAGTGTAATAAAATGCTCTGACATCAAATTTTTCCGTCCTACAATTCTGTTTTCATAGAATCGTCTAAGACGGACCAGCTACGAGAGGGCGCCTGGGTGTGTATTGCGCGATCCGACCGAGAGACATGCCCCGTCCAAGCTCTTGAGAAATACATCGCCGCTGCAGGGATTCATATGGACGAGGACCTTCCATTATTCCGCTCGTTGGCAGTGCCGAAGTGCGTGTCCAAAGTGCGTCAGAGGGGTCTATCGTACTCTCGCGTGCGGGAGCTGGTCAAGGAAGCATTCAAGGGAATCACAGACACTACCAAAATCAGTGTTCATAGCCTTAGATCAGGGGGAGCTACAGCTGCAGCGAATGCGGGTGTGCCAGATAGATTATTCAAGAGACATGGTCGTTGGTCAAGCGAGAACACCAAGGACTGCTATGTGAAAGACGATATGAACTCTCTATTGTCAGTATCTAGCAACCTGGGAATTTGATGAAGGGCCGAGCCCGGCAGGCAAGGAGTGCGGTCCATGAGGTCGGGGTTTTTCCCCATTAGGTTTTCCTTAGTGTTGCGAGACACTTGGGGTTTTTTCATCCTGTGGAGGCTCGCTCGCACTCCTTAGACTAGAAAATGAGAGAGCGCCTTTTGCTATGTGCAGAGACGTTACACATTGTAAAGCTTTTCAGATGGATTTACTTGTTAAATTCTTGGACGCTCGCCCAGTACGTTGCTTTAATTCCAATAAATTCGTGCGGCCACCAGCCGAGCACACGACAAACAATAGGATAGTGTGTGGTTGTCTTCGTAGCACGACCGGGTGGGATTTGATATAATTTAGGAGAGAGTCGAAGTTCTTTTGCATTCAACAATTAGACAACCATAACACGTCATAAATATTCAAAATGGCGGTGCGCGGAAAATTTAAAAGCGAAAACAGGCGATATTCATATCCATTTTTTTGTACACTAAAATTATATTTGCACCTGGTTTTTAAAAATTTTTAATTTAGACTTTATTTCCAACAATTTAACGTCAATTTTTTATAACAATGGAGGTTACCTTTATAAGAATATGGAAGGCAAGAGTTTTTGGACATCGCTGTCAAAAATCGGCAACGAACGTCCCGGTAATCAAATGATAATTTTATGGTATAATAGTCTTTGATGTACGTGATCAAATTCTAGAATTAAAATTTCGTACTGCAGATCACTCCCCCGTCATAATTGGCTTACCTCAAAATACGAATTCCAAAGCCGAGCCAAAGCTGAATGCCCACGAGACACTCAAGAGACAAAACAGTGAAGCTAAATAATAAACAGGCAAAGGAACTAATAATTATTATCTATTTCTTGTTCTTTACATCCACTGCTGCGGCAATGACTGCAGCGATCTACTAAAAGCATGAGAAGAACTGACGCGGCGCAATAATTATATCATTTATTTCCCGTTCTTTACATCCATGTGTATCCACTGCCGAGGCACATACGTCTTCAGCTGCCTCAGTGGCCCTGTATTCTTACACAATTGAGTATATTATTATTGTTACGAGAAAAAAAAAGCGACATAAAGTGTAACTGCATTACTCAATAATACTAAGGCGAAAAATAAGAGAAGATCCCTACCAATTTCCAGCAAAGCTAAGATGTCGTTGGATGTGAAATTCACAGCAAGTAAGCTTTCAGAGCCGGCTCTTCGCAATTTATTTGCTACGCGAATCTCTGCGTCGAAAGAAAGAACGGAAAATACTGAGTTTTCATTAGGAATTCCTCTGGAGAGAAAAAATGTCTCCAATAAAACGAGAAGATAAAAGAAAGGCGTCTTACCTGAACACGATGATTATTAAAAATTCCACACGCGCCTATTTATATTGCGCTCATAACAACGCCGGAATCACATTACCTGTCATAATTACACCCTTTGATTGCATAGCGAATGACAATTAACTTTATTAAAAAAAAAACAGTGTTGACGAAAAGGCGCAGATAATTGAGCATGACACTGGCGTGACGCTGGCACGACCAAGAAAGGAAATATTTCTTTTTGGCCAGCCAGCAGCACTCATTATGGATTTTGTGGATACAAAATCCCAGCAGATTCTCGTTAAAATTAATCTTTCAGCCAGAAAAAAAAAAAAAAAATAAACATAACCAGTCAGGAAATAAAAGAGTGAACAGCATAACCCACTTGAAAAAGCTGAACTGCTTTTTTTTTGCAGCCCATTTTATTTACTGATAGAGTCGGTCGCCTTGGCTCAGAGCCAAGGCACGACTCAAATAACGTCTCACGACAAATTTATTTCGTAAAATTACTTTCATAACTTATGCCATCGGGAACAACGCAGTGTGGCAGATGTGGTGAATTTGAGCCATATACACAGAGAAGAATTGTTACGACTTTACTTCGTCTCCATGCGATGGATTCTTCATTTATTACCCAGAGCAGAGTGTCTATGATTTTGATGTTTTTTTCGACACTGTTTATTCGGCCATACTTGGCAGCAGATATACTTGATCCAAAGAAATTCGGTCAAACGCTTTCTACGCTAGCTATAGATGGTCTTGGGACCAACACTTTACAGGTACATAAACGTGAACTATTCAATTTATAGTTTATTCTTGATAGATCCATGTAGATCTGGATATATATGCAGTTGGCCGGATTCATATACTTCAGTTCTTACAGACATCCTGTGTATATAAAACAGTACGAAATTCAAACTCTTATGTACTCATACGGAACACTAACTTCTTCCATTCACTTCGCCGGGTTACTCCGGCTGTAATTCATAAACGATTTCGAGTTTAAACTGCACGCGAAACGGCAACACTCCACTCACTGCGCCCACATAGTTTTTCTAAATTTTGTAATTCCGTCTGGATAATTTCTTACAAGCACCGGCCTGTATATAACGCAGTACAAAATTGAAAGCTATATACGGAACTATAGCTCTTTCTATTGTCGTTCACATTCCAGTATAAGATCTTTCACTTTGGTTATCTGGAGAAGCGAAGATATAGTTGTAAAGCGATGCGGGTCACTGGGTGGTTGCATTCACTAGACTGCACCATTTATATATAACATCTCGACACTTTGACCCATGATAACTGCGCTTCTAAGCATGGTATAACGCTCACATTCACGAGGTTTGCTACATTAAAGGTGCCCTTTACAGGAGTATCGATGGTTTTCTGTCTAAGCTGAAATAATAGAAAATAGCAAAACTACGACGCGGTGTATTGATCAAGCCATATGTTTCGTTGTTTCAGTCATGGCCTTTTGATCCACATATGCCAACTGGTCACAGTCAATATATTAAGTTTTAGAAAATGTTGTTTGCTGAAAATGAAAATTTTCGTACTGAAGGGACATGCTTATTGTTCCAGTGTTATTGTGTTCAATCGCGAGCAAATTGTGAAATTATCAGCCATCGTGAAAAAGTAGCAAGCACTTTTTTCAAAATACTGGGATTACGAGTCGACAGTCATAAACGCAAACATTTCGTGTTTTTTCCTTCCTATGCTACTGTGTAAAAGAATCAATCTAAGGTATTTAAGAAAGCACAACGGTCTATATATCTAAAATATATAACACGTTTAATTTATTCGTGTCGCCAAACTGTAGAACTCAGTAGAATTTTATATTAAAAAGTGTCATAATAACTGGTCACGACTGTCACGGTTTCTTAAATCTTTTATCCCCACAGTGATCACTGGCTTGTTTCTCTTTGCTATATTTATAAGTATTAATACGACATAATAAGTACACAGTTCGGTCGACATAAGGACGCAATAAACGATAAGTTTCCAGGATCGGAATAACCTGTTGTCATGGAAAGCTCAAACATATTCGCAATATCATTCAAAAGAATTAAAGTTGGTCAAGCTGTGTTTATAGGTTTGCCATGCATGTGTCAATAAGATTTTTATTACTGAAAGCAAAGCTTCATAAATTACATTAAGGAACCGGTCAGTTGTTATTAGTGGAAGAGGGGGCTGGGGTGTTAGGGCTGTTAGGGATGTTAGTGGGCGAGAAACTCCCATAACATTAATTTTTTGCAAGCCGCCTCCTCCATCCTCTTCCCCCGCACTATTTAATTACCGGTCCCAAATTCAGAGAACCTATATTCTCCAGTCACTGGTTTTCTCAATCGTGCGTCTTACCGTAAACTCTGAATTTATTTTAAGCGTGACAATAGAGATTTGTTTTTAGTTAAGCGGCCGAAGTTGTTAAGCTTGTATTGTAATTCGTATGTGTTCGGTGGGCTAATAAGCTTGTCCATTGAAATACTAATGTTGCCACTTAGGCATTTGAAGCGCCACTAAGTCCTAATAACAATTATGCTGTGTTGTACTCCATTTTAGGAGGCGTTTGACAAGTTGCAGTTTATTGAAAACCCGGTGGATGGTAATGCAGTGATTCAGACCTTGGCAATTAGCATATCCGACAAGTTTAAGGAAAGGTTCAAGGTTGCACAAAGACTCAAAGTAGCCGTGGAAAATTCTTGGACCACACCTCCTGGACAAACCCCAACGGAATGCTGCAATGTACAATTTTCTACTGGACTAGAATACGATTCAAGATTTCGTTCAAAAGTCGATCTTTCACGCATATGTGTGAAAATATCAGAAAATGCTGAAACTCCCCTTACCCATGTCGCGGATTCAGTTGTGGAGGAAATGAAGACCATTTCGCAGGATTATCCTGTGATCAAGTGGCAGTACTTTGCTTCTGAGAAGGGTGTGCTTGCGAACTTTCCAGCGTTTGAAGACAAAACAAGTTGTGGATCTTATGATCCTCGGTTCAGACCTTTTTATGCGGAAACAGCCACGCCAGAACCTAAAGATGTTGTAGTAGTTATTGACCACAGTGGTTCCATGGGAGGATCACGCCTCGTAATCGCTAAGGAGGCGGCAAAAACTGTTCTGGCAACAATGAATCCAAGAGACAGGGTAAGTGTGGTCTCTTCAACGAATTATTAGGAATACCGGGGATTGGAGAGAGAGGGGGGGGGGGGGGGGGGGGGGGGGGTCAATGCCGTATACAAGAGAATACTAAAAATAAGAAAAGATAGAGTCAAACGTTTTGCCTTTCCTGTAGATTGGAGTAGTGAAATTCAATGACGAGGCTTCCACACCAGTTGAATACGACAACGATGGAAGGGGCTGTCACGGCCAACGTTTAGCCACTGCCACGCCAATCAACATCAAATACTTGGAAAGTTACGTAGACGCTATTACTGCTGAAGGTAAGGGTGATTTTGTTTTGGTTTGGGGGAGGCGATAAGTTTTAAAGTTTACACAGTAATACTGTAAGGGGTCAATGTTTAGAATGACCCCCCAAACAACAATATTAACGTTTTGCAGCGCGAAGCTTTCTTTTGAATGGTTTTATTTAGCTTGCGAAATATCAAATAATATTAACAGGTTCCAGTTGAATGTCACACTTATGGATTTATTCAATTTATTTGCAACATTACCGAGTACAATTATAGTCCAAAGGGACAGATTATAGACTAGGTAGGGATTATATGAATTTTGGTATCTTCAGGACCATTAGAGAACTGTCCGTAATAGAGAGATGTCCGTATTATGGAGGGTCCGTAAGGAGAGGTTTGACTGTATTGTACTGTACTGCACTGCACTGCACTGTACTGTACTGCACTGTACTGCACTGCACTGCACTGCACTGCACTGCACTGTATTGTACTGTACTGCACTGCACTGTACTTTAGTGTTCTGTACTGCACTGAACTGCACTGCACTGCACTGCACTGTACTGTACTGTACTGTACTGTACTTTACTGTACTGTACTCACTACTGTACTGCACTGCATTGCACTGCACTGCACTGTACTGTACTGTACTATACTGTATTGTACTGCACTGCACTGCACTGCACTGCACTGCACTGTATTGTATTGTATTGTACTGTACTGTACTGCACTTAGTACTGCACTGCACTGTACTGTATTGTATTGTACTGTATTGTACTGCACTGCACTGCACTGCACTGCACTGTATTGTATTGTACTGTACTGTACTGCACTTAGTACTGCACTGCACTGTACTGTACTGTATTCTATACTGTACTGTATTCTGTACTGTACTGTACTGCACTGTACTGCACTGCACTGCACTGTACTGTATTTTACTGTACTGCACTGCACTGCACTGCACTGTACTGTATATTACTGTACTGTACTGTACTGTACTGTACCGTACTGTACTGTACCGTACTGTATTGTACCGTACTGTATTGTACTGCACTGCACTGCACTGCACTGTACTGCACTGTACTGCACTGCACTGTACTGTATTTTACTGTACTGTACTGTACTGCACTGCACTGCACTGCACTGCACTGTACTGTACTGCACTGCACTGTACTGTACTGTACTGTACTGTACTGTACTGTACTGTACTGTACTGTACTGTACTGTACTGTACTGTACTGTACTGTACTGTACTGTACTGTACTGTACTGTACTGTACTGTACTGTACTGTACTGTACTGTACTGTACTGTACTGTACCGTACCGTACTGTGCTGCACTGCACTGCACTGCACTGGACCGACTGTACCGTACTGTACTGTACTGTACTGTACTGTACTGTACTGTACTGTACTGTACTGTACTGTACTGTACTGCACTACAATGCAATGCACTGCACTGCACTGCACTGCACTGCACTGTATTGTATTGTACTGTACTGCACTGCACTGCACTGTACCGTACTGCACTGCCTGCACTGCACTGTACTGTATTGTACTGCACTGTACCGTACTGCACTGTATATTACTGTACTGTATTGTACTGTACTGTACTGTACTGCACTGCACTGCACTGCACTGTACCGTACTGTACTGTACTGTACTGTACTGTACTGCACTGTACTGTATTGTACTTTACTGCACTGTACCGTACTGCACTGCACTGTACTGCACTGCACTGCCTGCACTGCACTGTATTGTACTGTACTGTACTGCACTGTACCGTACTGCACTGCACTGCACTGCACTGTACCGTACTGTATTGTACTGCACTGCACTGTACTGTACTGTACTGTACTGTACTGCAACCTCGTTCCCAGGGTCTTCTCCTTCCCGTCCCCTGGAGCGAGAGAGTACGGGAAGGAGAAGATCCTGGGAACGAGGTTGTTCTGTACTGCACTGTACTGTGCTGTCCACCGCAGTCAAACGTCCGAGGCGTTTTTCGTTTTATTCAATGGGATTTTATTTAAGTTTAAGTTACTATTTTTTTTCCGTTGAAAACAGACCAAAACTCTCTGCGCCTGATCAAAATTATGTTGGCAAATGGCGCCGACAATTCGGCAGTTCACAGTTTTTAAACGCTTTTAACGGTTTTGGTAAACTTTCAAAACGTTTGGTAAATTGAAAGTGTATTGGCAATATATTAAAGTTTAAACAATGAAAATAACAACCTTAACTTTTAAGTACTTTGCTTAACTTTTGCAAATTTCTCTCGTTTGACCGCAGTTGAACTGTTCTGTGTTTCGTTCATGACGGTTTGAGGATTACTCGGATTTTCGCTTACTGGCTGTACATCAAACACACCATCATTTCACCTCGAGGAAAGACAACATCCGGGAACGTTCTATTGCATCATAACAAATTACACAGACATCCCACCATGCATTAATGAGATAATCCTAACATACTGTACTGCACTGTACTGCACTGCACTGCACTCTGCACTGTACTGTGCTGTATAATTCAGGATTTTCGCCATTACCGTTTATGTTTCATCGAAGATCGCTTTTACTTGAGTAGTGAATAACTGTTTCGTACAGTGCAGATAGTTGTTGACTTTGATGTTATTCTGTAGCGGAATGTTATGTTTTCCGGAGAGTCCTTAAGTTAGTTATCGAAAAGAAGTTTCAAAGTTTACACTGTAATACTCTGTTAAGTCGTCCTAGCAAATAACATCTGTATGTTTCTTTCTTCTTTTTGCAGGAGGTACATTTTATACTAAGGCATTAAATCGCGCGTTTGACCTGTTCAAAGGCTCATCTGCTGGAAACGATTCTTCCAGAAAAAAGGTCATCATCTTTCTGACGGATGGTGCGCCAACTGATAATAAGACAGCAATCTTGCAAACCATCAAAAGAAAAAATGCGGAGCTGAATAATTCGGTGGTAATTTTGACTTATGGAATGCTGCAGAACTTACCGATACTACAGTACATTGCTGATCAACAAGGTCTCGGTGTGACAAGGGCACCTGATGTCACTGTAAGAACCTAACAAAGAGATTTCTTTTGACCATTTGGTCGGCTGTGGTTCTTATAATTTCAGACAAATAATTGAATTTCTAACCAAGCGTTATTGGAAGACAGAACCGCGTCCAAACGGAATGTGTATGTTTTTCAAAACACAATCACATAGAGAAAGTTGGGTAGTCCAGCACTTGTCCAAACGTGATGTCTGTGATTCGCTAAGAAAACAATAGATTTGTCCCGCTGTGATAGGGATTAGGGATAGGGGAATTTAGTTATTGCCCCCTCCTCCCCCCCTCCTCTGATCAATCAGAAATTTTGTATGACCCCCCTCCCCTTCACACACACCTTTTATATACAAATACCCAGCATTTTCTTAATATACACCCACCTGTTATTGCTATGAGGTTATGTTTGTTCTAGATGTGGATATACAGCAATACTACATGTTTACTTGTCGGACATCCGTATCTGGACCAAACATGACCTTGAAGCAGTGTTCAACAAAGCCATCCGATTCCACTTCTGAATTACTTGATTGCGAATCCGAGTTGCTTGCACTGGAACTCGTTTCCTCGTTAACGATTTCTTGGGTTTTTCGTGGGATGCAAGAATGATCACCCCGAGCGTACTGGGGAACTCGTGCAACCAGTCCCACTTAATAACCTCTACTGATCTTAAGACCATGCTAGTTGAGGTACATCTTCAACCTGTTGCAATATGATTATCAATGTTGTAGTGAAATTATGATTTTGGTGCAATTTTGTCTGCACTGGTTCAAATTTACCAGTGCAAAATATTTGAACTGGAGCAAAATATTTTCACCAGGGCAAAATATTTGCACTGGTGAATAACTATATTATACTGTTCAAATGTTGACAATTCAAATTTAAAAAGCCAGAAACGCTTTATCACAATATTCGTCTCTATATTATAGAGATAGAGAAGAATAGATAATCGTTACGAAAATAGATAGCAGTTACGAAATTCAGATATATTTAAAGACTTTTGTTCTGGGGCCATCGTAGCTTGATAAGAAATAGAACACAAACCGCGGTGATAAACATATTGAACTTATTCATTTTTGATAAAACTTGACGTTTCTATACTATGTAAGCATTAAGTTTTAAACACTGTAACGGTCACTTTTGAAAATGTATGTAGTAGCATACGAAACGTCAAGTTTTATCAAAAATGAATAAGTTCAATATGTTTGTCACCGCGGTTTGTGTTCTATTTCTTATCAGAAATATTTAGTAGCCACATTTATTTGAGGTCTGTCCCCTTTCAATTGCAACAAATAATGAGATTGAAATTACAGTTCAGCCACAGAACAGACCATCAAGCCTTTTAGTGAGAACTATAAATACTTGAAATAAAATGTTAAGACCCCCTCCTCTTGAGTGTCTTATTTTACTTTGAGCCCCCTATCCTTGCTTTGATTTTACTTTATGCCCCCCCCCCCCCCCCCCCCCCCCCACCACTGGTTTTCCAACCCCCCTCCTGATAATTATTGCACAGTCCCTAACATCAACCTTGATATTTTAGCAACTTCTCCCCACTAATTCTATAAAAACCGTATGGGGACAAGATAGGAGAATTTGTAGGTTGATATTGGAAATTAAAGGAATCGTGACGGTTTTGCTTTTGCATGTCATAATTATATATGAGTTTGAAATAAACATCAAAACAATCGCGGTCGTCCTTTTTAATGCCAGCAAATCAATTTGAATGATAACTGACTTACTTATTTTTCCTGAACTTAAGCATCCAAATATTACAAAGGAGAAACTGTAATATTAAGTATAATTTTCAAAGCCTGGACTAACTTCGGAGACGCTGCGATATGTTTTCTCTGGTTGTAAACTAACTTGCTGATTTAAACGTTTTGCTTTGCTTTAAGGTTGGAGAATTTACCTATGTGGAGAACACAGAGAAATTGCGAAGTGACATGGCTACTTATTATGACTTTTTCTCATCCAATACCGTTCGCAATGAGCCAATCATATCCATCCCTTACATTGATGCTTTTGGCACAGGTTAGACTTAACCTTCGTTATAGATTACGGATGCATAACAGAGGATACTCGGCAAGCTCAGTTAACAAGTTGGATATAACGTGCGAGGCATTGTTATACCCAGCTAAAAACGGAACTTCCATTGTTATTACAAATTGACGTGAAATTGTTGGAAATGAAGTCTAAATTAATTTTTTTTTTAAAAACAGGTGCAAAATAATTTTAGTGTACAAAAAATTGGATATGCAATGGATAATAATTGGATATGGAAAGTAATAATAATAATAATTGGATATGGATATAGAAAGTTAGCTATCATAAGCCCATATTGTAATTATTATATTTAGACTAGTTTATTTTTAAGTGAGGAAACCTGACTCATTATAAGCCTCGTGGTTTCTTTCAGGTCTCCTCGCTATTTACTTTTTTTCTCTAATCCTTTATTATTTCCATCTTGCGCTGTAAAATGTTGTATATATGGCAAAAAAAAGAATGAATAAATGAATGAATATACACCACTTTCATAATGGCGGCCGATTTATTTATTCTTTTATATGTAGGTTAATTAGCCTCACCGACCTCGTTGGCGTGTGCAAAATTCAAAAGAATTTTTACTTTAAAACGAGGCCGGTGAGGCTAATTAACATACATATAAAAGAATAAATAAATCGGCCGCCATTATGAAAGTGGTGTATGAATATCGCCTATTTTTGCTTTTAAATTTCCCGCGCGCCGCCATTTTGAATATTTATGACGTGTTACGGTTGTCTAATTGTTGCATACAAAAGAACGTCGATTCTTAACAATAGCGGCAACCGCAACACGTCGTAAATATTCAAAATGGCGGCGCGCGGGAAATTTAAAAGCGAAAATAGACGATATTTATATCCATTTTATTTGTACACTAAAATTATATTTGCAACTTGACTTTATTTCCAACAATTTAAGGTCAATTTGTTCTGACAATGGAGGTTCCCTTTAGGGAAAGGACCCGATTTTGGCAAATGGTGGCGAAATGAGTAAATTATTCGATCTCAGTCCTTGTTTAATTGGCCCTAAACTATTTACCATGTCTACCCACTGCAAGATTTGTGCACTGTTGACCTGTTCCGTAGTATTACATGTTATGTACCTTTGTGTAGGGAATGGATACATGTAAGCGTAAGATAATAGTTGTGTCTCCACAGGAAAATTCACAATGAACAATCACCGCCGGGTTCCATTTTGTTTTTCAGATCAGCACACTTCTTGACAATACCTTTTCCTGCACAGGTGTATACAGAAATAAATGTCATCACGAAGCTCCACTGACTACTTCGTATTATATGTATGATATGTCACCGATTCCATTTTATTTCACCAGGACTGCTAACGTCCATAACATTACCATGTTATCACGGAGGTAAATTTATCGGTGTTGTTGGTACAGATGTCAGCATGGCCGATCTTCTTTCCGAAGTCACGTACTTTCAGAAAGGCCAACTAAGTTATGCCTGGATGGCGGACAGCTCCGGAAGGACCATGATGCACCCTCTTCTGCCAGCCCCTTCTAATGCCTTCGTGGACCCAATATTTTTGGACATTACTGCCTTGGAACCAGAACCAGGCTTTAAAATGGTTTTTCAATCTATCAAAATGTAAGTACCTTGCGAAATTTCGTGAGAAAAAAAAATGTCTCGTTTGACTTTATATCAGATATTTCAAGTAAAGGCAATTTTCTTGTCCATTACGTTTTCGATATGCTTTCTTTTTGCTGTAT
This sequence comes from Dendrophyllia cribrosa, assembly GCA_024195265.1. NCBI lineage: Eukaryota > Metazoa > Cnidaria > Anthozoa > Scleractinia > Dendrophylliidae > Dendrophyllia > Dendrophyllia cribrosa. The sequence continues at coordinate 35,094,820 of JAJLRJ010000008.1, read as the reverse complement.
TAGTGGTGCATCTGGAAACAAATCATTTTCATCAAAACGGTATCTTGCTCGCGGTGGCCAAATAAAGGAAGGAGTTACAGTGTTAGATGTACCATCAACTTATTACTGGAGGCCAGTTGATAAAACCAATTTCACCGTGGGAATTGTGGTTGCAGATGGTGATAAGGATGAAATGCTAACAAGTCAAAGTATCCCTGCAGGTACATTAAACGCTATCCTAAATGCAACTTAAGCCTATGAGCTGTCATATTTTGTATTTGCAGAGAAGAAACGAGTGATAATAAACAATAATAGAGCACAGATATTTAAGCTCAATAGAAGTTGTTTACGCATTACACAAAACAATTACTCCTTTTTTCTGTCTATAGCTATCTGGTTTACAACATATTTTCCTCCGTTTGGCCTCCATACGTTTCGTACTCTCTAATGTGGTACATCCTTTTCCTTCTTTGCAATTGCCTCATCATCATCATCATCATCATCATCATCAGTATCAGTATCATATCATCACCCTGTTTGTCACCGCCATTATAACTATTTTCTTTATCATCAACATCATCAATATCATCATCATCATCATCATCATCATCATCATCGTTGAGGAGGCAGCGTGGTCGGGTGGTTAGGGCGTCGGACTTGAAATCCGGGGGTCCCGGGTTCAAGTCCCGCTCTGACCGCTTGCTGGAGTTGTTTCACGGCAGACCCGAGTTCAACTCCTCGACCACGCTGTAAAATAGCCAACTGGTTTGCCTCCTGCCAGTTGGGATTTTTAAATGTTATGATCTATTTGTAATATTTGTTTCTGTATTTGAAGTGGCGTGCCTGTGAAATAGCTTGATAGCTAAGTGCTCGTCCACTATAAACAACATTTATTATTATTATTATTATTATTATTATTATTATCGTCATCATCATAGTCACCACTATTATCATTATATCATTGTAGACGTTTATGGTAAATAATCATCATTCATCATAACGATCTCCATTGTTGCAAAAAGCTTTCAAATTACAATAACCAATGGTATTAAGATCCCTAATGCGCCGAATCTGTTTGTTAAAATGCAAAAGTCCTTAATCGCTTGTATGTCGAAACCAACCTTTACCATCCACTCTAATTTTCCCTTTCGACAGGTTTTCAATTTCTTTATCATCGACTGGATTTAGTAAGGCCGGATGAACCCTGTGTCCATTTTTCAAGATATGCATCTAAAGGTTGGTACGCGATAACCAGAAACAAAGAAATACAAAAAGCGAATACACTTCATCGGATTTGAGTTATCTTTGTCAATTTTAACTGGTTAAGGATTTTTTCGAACGTTTTTTATGATTTTAGCACGCAATGCCACGACTAAGGCCCCGTCCACACGTGTACGTTTACGTTCGTAAACGCATATGTTTTTATGCGTTTAGGCCTCCCGTCCATACGTAAACGATGAAAACGGTCACCCTAAACGAATCTTTTCGAAAACGCTCTCCAAAGTGGATATTTTCGAAAACGCCGTTTACCCGTTTACGTGTGGACAGCGTAAACGGATATTTTCGTAAACGCTGATGTCACAGATTCGGACCCAATCCACAAATAAAGAAAATAGAGGAGATATCCAATATGGCGGACGCTCAAGTACTTATCTACGCATGCTCAATGCAGATTTGAAGCGTTTACGTATCGTTTTAGCGTTTACGTGTGGACAGGTGAAAACGAATCGTAAACGATGGCTGGCTTCGTGTGGACGGGAGCGTTTTAGATAAAAAAATATGCGTTTACGAACGTAAACGTATACGTGTGGACCGGGCGCCTAAGACGTATACAATGATCGCGTACTAATGATGTGTTATAATATAAATGGAGGTTTAATCCAAATATATTATATAATTCATTCCCGATCATCTAGACATCAATCACATCACCAACAATCGTCACACGGTCCATTAAACTAGACAATTTGTTGATTGGCTAGGTTAAAATTCATCAAACTATTTAACTACGGCCTCGTCGACTAAAATTAGGCGATATCACGCAAGCTTGAGCGCTGTAATAGTTTTATAATTCAACACATTGATAACGAAACACAGTTTGAAGAAAAAATATTGCCGACAAGCTTTTTATTAAAAAAAAGGCTTACATATGTTTTACTGGGCGAAACTTGCAACATCACACAGTTATGAATGAAAGTGGCGCCTTTGTCAATATTGTGCAAGCTTGAACACTATAACTGTTTTATAATTCAACACATTGATAACAAAGCACAGTTTGAAGAAAAAATATCGCCGACAAGCCTTTTATTAAAAAAAAGGCTTACAACAGTATTTTACCTCGCGCCATTTCTTACACAACAAGCAGCGAATGCCAAAACGTTTGCGGAGTTAACTTAAAATTAATTTGAGAGTTTCTACGAAGAGCTTTCGTCTACGTAAAGGACGAGACAAAGTAGTGATTACACGAATAAAAAGACAGTAAAATTGTATAGAATTTCTTAGTTACAAGTGTTTCGTGTCTTAAAAAGTTCAATTCAGATTCAAAACGAATTGAACAAACACACGGCTACCTATAAAACATAGCGGCGAAAAGTCTGAAAGAACTGCAGCGTGGACAGTATGTCTTACAAACATTCACAGCTAAAGGATACAAGAAACGGTTAAAACATCGTTACCTGTAGTTGATATGGCTTTTAGTCCGTTCCATCAGCGCACTAAATTTTCAAACACCGAAGTACGAGCTGAGTCGATCCGGATCGCTGTTGTTTACAATCTTGCTCGTTTTAGTTCCTACAGCCGTAGTGGCGTCAATTCGCTTAAAACAAAGATCAGAAACTTTTCTGACGAAGTATCAACTTTAATCATATTCCAGAAGTGATTACTAAAGGCATTTTCCGAAAATTGTGCTCCTTCATTCACTTCTTGTCGTGCGGTTGACTTTGAACCAGCTTTCATTTAGCTTCGCCAAGAAACACTGCACTGCGACCGCGACAACGCGAAAATTTCGCGCCTTTTTTGTCCAATCATGTGATCAATAATTTTTCTCTTTTCTTATCTTCCCTTTTTTTTTCGTTCCTTTCCCTTTTAAATCTAATAGTTCGCGCACTTTTTCTCCCCAAAACACGAAAGTGCACGCAGCGGTCATTTTCATTTTTCTTCAAAATGCGAAATTTACTGCCATCGCTGGATATACGTCATGTAGATATATCGTATATCGATAACTTTTTTACCATATTTGGGCAGTGTATCAATGTGTTAAATTATAATTCCACGTAGCAGTTCTTACTTTATAAACTATTGATACTTCTTGGTATCAACCATTCACTATTCTCTCTTCTAGGTACAACCGTGGTGAAGTTTGGTGCAGAAGCCTTCACAGACCCATATACCTACCTTGGCTTGGATGAGACGGTATCTCGAGTGAAAGCATATAAATCATTCATGACAATTCCAAGCGCTGTAAATCCTGGATTCAAACCAGGCATACGAGACACAGTGGTGGCTTCCAGTAAGGTCGACGACATTTGGTTGCGGGAGAAAAAGGCTTATACAAAGTATCTTGTGTGGAGGTATTTTGGCACATCCAATGGTATCTTCAGAATGACGCCTGGTACATCGATTGCAAAATCCTTTGACCCAACGAAACGACCATGGTAACAGCTTTATATGAATGCCCCACTGAATGTTTCTTAAAAGAAATAAATGAAAACAGATTTTAAAAATAGCTCTCTTCCATACACTTTTAGGTTCCACACCGCGCTAAGAAACACGGGATTGGTCGCCTTGTCCACTCCTTATATAGACGCACTTGGTACAGGAGTAATCATAACCGCTGCCCACACAATATACCGCGGCGAAGCCAATAATCAACACGCCACAAATGATCAGGTGATTGGAGTCTTGGGTGCGGACTTTCCCTTGTCTTATTTTCAAAAGTAAGTTTGTTTTGAGTTCCATTCAAAATTACAATAAGACCTTGTCTATGTTGTACTTCAATTTTGATTTTCCTTTGTTTGATATTCAGTATCATATATTAACATAGAAAAAACATTAAAAATCAAAATTGAACCAGGGATAAAATTAAACTGCAACCTATTTTACCTAGCTAGCTTTTAATATAATATTCTAGTGCGTGAAAAAATAAAAAATAAATAATAATAATAATAACAATAAATCACTTTATTTGAGCGTCAAAGTCCGTGAGTACTAATTGGGGACACTTTCCAGATCTAATTGGAATTTTGAGGTGTTGGTTTCATTTGAAACAAAGCGTTAAGGAAGTACTTTCTTTGTTTAAGTATTTTACCTAATGAAATTTCAATTTTTTTCACCCAAGAGAATGAAAGGAATAAAATAAAAGGGGCATTGTCACGCAGATTTTGCTGTGTGGTTTGGTCAAAATACACCAAATAGTTGACAAAGCACCTTTGCTCAAACATAAAATCGCTCTTGGGACACCACGATAAAAATATCAAGTGATTTCTTCAAGGAAGAGCAAACCATAATCAGGTTTTCTGTGATTTCTTCACGAAACTTGGGAGGAACTTGAAAAAATTAGCCAGTTTTTTCAAGTTGCAATCCATGTCCATCCTGGCCATCCGCATCCAAAGATAACGAATACTTGTTTCTGTGCACTGGTAGAGTATTTTTTACAAAACTGGACCATTATTTTTAGGTTTCTATTGAAACAAACATGTTTTTTTTGGCTTTTCAAAGTGATACTAAAAATAGGTGACATAGCCCATTTAAGAAACAACCGCAATGCCCACGACGTGCGTACTCCAGAACGCACATTTGACGCGACATAGTGGGATGCAATGTTTGTACCACTTGTGACATCATAACTTCTCGCAGGCATCTGATGCGGCCAAAATATATCTTACAGCTTAGACATTTATCAGTAATAAGTACACGACTTGTATGTATCTTTTCAGACTCCTAACTGATACATATCCAAATTGCAAAGAAAGCAACTACGAGTGCTTCGTGTTAGATGGAGCGGGATTTCTTATCATGCACAAAGATTTCCTGTCACCTGACATCACAGCGAAAAAACTGGAATACATCCACATCACTGCTAAAGAAAAAGAGATATCAGAGGATCTTATACAGAAAGGACATTTGGTGAAAAAACAATGTAGAAACTTGGAGAAAATTAACACAGAGAACTTTTATGAGCTGAGTATTCCATTTCAAGGCGTGAACACGCTGACTAATGGACAGCGGTGTAGACAGTACCAGCTATCCACAGTGACTGGAAGCAATGCGTTTTTAGGTGAGAACTTGTCGGGTTGCACAATGAATGTTTTCTTCCATAATGACAATAAAAAGAACATGTTGTCTGTTTAATGACTTTCCAATTGATTTCAACTCTAATTTATTTCTCGCGTAATTTAACAAAATAAAAATTCTCCTTATACACTAATACAGCAGCCATATCGAGTGTGCCCCTTAGGCATCCCATAATGACCATTGAAATTAGTATTTCCCTTTGTTGACAATTAATTTTAATGGTCATTATATAATGCCTAGGGGGGAAAATAAATATGGCTGCCATATTGGTAAAAAAGTATATTTCGATCTTATTTTCGAGAGGAAAACCGTGTACTTGGAAATGATGTCAGGTGACATTGAAGAGTCATATATTTCGAATATATCCATTTTGATTGCCTTAATTTTCTTTTAGGCATCAAAAAGCGTGACAGCTCCTGTCCAGTTTATAGGACTTGTATCACGTGCGGGAATAACAGAGAATGTTCAAAAGTACCCGTGTCAACTTGCGAGTGTCCTTGTATCTCACGGCTTGATTTCCATTACTGCAGAAACGAGTTTTCAGTCAGCAAGTAAGTTATAGAGAAATTTTCTACGCGTTAAACAACTATGAACAAAAGACACGCCAGTTACACGCCGTTTCAATCACAGGGGACATAATAATTAATGCAAATTTGGTGACATTTATCAGTATCGGCGATACCCCGGGCCCCTTTTATATTGCAAAAAACATCAGAAAAGGACCGAGGCGCCCTTATTCACTTCTCCATCAACCCAAATTAGCAATTAAGAAATGTTTCTGTGTCATTTTTCCCTTTTCATCAGTGGTTCTATTTGCCCAGTGCCAGCGATTGTCGACACATCGGAAGAACTAAATGATCCTTCGGTTAAAGGTTTAAAAAAGTGCTTTGACCCTCAGTGCGACAAGAAGCTGGATTCAAATTCATGTGATGGAGTTGTGGGATGTTACTGGTGTATACGAGACAAACATGACGCTCCTCTTGACAGAAAATACTGCGCAGATATAAATTCATGTTATGGAGGAAAGGAAGGTAAGACGAAACACTTTGGAAAAGGGTCAGGAACTCAAAAAAAGCCCAGGCTGAATAGGGTTAAGGATTTCAGAGACGAGCCCCAGAGCTGGAACCACCTTTTACCGCAAAATAGATATATTACAAAACGTACTGCATGCGCAGGGGAATGAATCTTCTTGAAAAATTATTGATGGTCAGAAAATTTAATAATTAAAGCAATACATATAATAATAAGAATTAAGAAGGTAATGAATAATAGTAATAATAATAATAATAATAATAATAATAATAATAATAATAAGATACAGTTATACTATTAGAATCCTTTGCAACTGATTTTTTTAATTCAAAATAACTCTGACAATTTTAATTAACAAAGAAGTCACGTCGTATGGTATTCACACCCGCCATAAAATACGTTTCATATCAGACTTAGCATGATGACATCATTAGTCACGAAACTACGGCTAAAAATGTATTTTGATTAAAATAATATATACGACTAATAATAATAGCACAGCATTGCATGAGCTGATGTTTAAGGGTTGTTATTGCATTATTGGTGTTTTAATTTCCAGGAACAAGAGCTCCCGGAAGCGGAAATATTCCAATCAACAACGACAATGATGACGGCTATGACAGTGGCAAGGGCGGCCTGTCAGACTGGCAAATCGCGGGTATTATTTTTGGTGTTATTGCTATTGTTGTGATTGCCGTTATCGCGGTAAAATGTAACAACTAGGAAAGAACACCAAAGAGGAACCTGTCTGAACAACCAATGCCTGCTCCCGCGCCGAGTTCCATGGTCAATAACCCGCCTCCTCAACCCTAATCGATACATTACGGTCCCGAGACTGGCATCTCTATGCAGCGAACAAATATGCCACCGCCAACTTCTAGTTCGGCTGCCGCACCGCCAAGTTATGACCAGGCTCAACCTGGCGCGCCGCCTTTTAATCCTCATTATAAAGGGAGCTTTAGATAGTCATACAACTGTGTAACAGTCGTTTACTCACAGGACTGCCACACACCTTAGACAGTACTACCTAAATACCTTTGATTTGAATGGTCACATCTAAGGATTAAATCCACAGACTCAAAAGTTAGAACAGCACCACAGGAAAGTACTGCTGAAAAGCTTTCATTCGTGTGCTCACACTTTAGAATTTCATTCAGACTCAAAAGCTAGACAACGTATACAGCATAATAAACAGTAACATACCGTAAACCTCCGAAGATAAGCCCCCCCCCCCCCCGAAAACAAGCCACTCTAATGGAATAATAAGCCCCCCCCCCCGAAAACAAGCCATTCTAATGGAATAATAAGCCCCCTGAATACACGCCTATGGGGATGTTCTAATGATTGACCTGAGAATGATCAAGTTAACATAGAAGGGATAAATGATAACACTATGCCAGAAGCTGAGCCAGAATTCCACTTAGACACTTCCACAGATGAAAGCGACGACGACTCAGATGAAGCAACTGAAGATGATCACTCAGATGAAATCCATTAAAGACTTTGTCAGTTTGTAACCATGCATGTTGAAAGATTTAATAGAATTTGTTATTGATTACATCTTCAGAACATTCAGTGACCGCAAATGGCTCGCAAAATTTTAAGACACAAAATGCCACCCGAAATTAGCCCCATTAATTTTTTTAACGAATGTTTCTAACCAAAAAAAAAGCCCACCCGAATATAAGCCCAACCCAAAATAAGCCCGACAAAAAAGGGCGTTGGGCAAATATAAGCCCAGAGCTTATTTTCTGAGGTTTACGGTATATATCCTGTACTGACCGTTAGCCCTAGTAAGGAAATGAGGGACCACACGAGGGAAAGAAAGAAATCTTTGACCTCGGTGGGATGTGAACCCTTCTTTGGTTTCGTACAACAGTATCAAATGGCGCGAGTGGAGCTGAGAGGCTTTTGTATGAATCGTTTGCTACAAACCCTGTAAAAAGTTTAGTGAATAATTTAAGATGCGTAATTGTGTAACAAAAATACAATCATTATAACATTAAGGGCGTTAACCCTATTCAGATTGGGGGGGGGCTTTTCGAACCCCCCCTCCAGTAAAATTGTGATAACTCTTACACCGAAATAGCTATGAGGCTGAAATTTTCTGACTTTTCCTAGAATTTATCTAGGGACATTTTGGTCCTAGCCTTACTGGTTCCAGAGATATAGAGGGGGGGGGGGGGGGGGGGGGGGGGGGGGGGCCGAGGAGCACCACCTCCCCGCCCCCCAGTCACAGATTGCCTAAAAAAGCCCAGTCTGAATAGGGTTAAGCCAAGATAATCCCGGCCGATTTATAGCAGTTTTTCTGTTGTATCATTTATACATTTAAAATTTATTTCATTTAAAATTATAAATGAAACGCTGTGTCCAGCACTGAAAGCTGCAGCAACAAAACGGTGATCATCAGAAGATTGTGATCATTTAACCCTCGGCCGTACGAAGGGGGAATCTCTCCCTAAACCCCCATCCCCAGACATGTTGGTAAGTTTCTTTAGCTGCATTCATTTTATCACGCTTAAAGGCTTTCAGGAGCTGTCCATCATGTCTTCGGACACATTTTGATGTAAAAATATTTTCCTACGACTTGTGATGTTTCCATGCGAACCAGGTTTTGATAGACATGTCGACCGAAATGTTAACTATTATTGTTCAATTTTTGGCATTCGTTATTTTGTAGTCTGTTTTAGCATCACTTTATTGACTTGCATTAATTTTGAATCAGTAGAGGTGATTTTCTGGAAATCCCAAAATCCAAGATGGCGGTTCCAAACTGTCATTCCATGCCATATGACGTCATCATAGGCATGTGACCACCTTATCTTGTAGATGGCATGATAGACTGTCAACAACCCTCTCCCCCTTGTACCACGTTGAGGTGTGCATTTGCTTGTACGTCCAAGGGGTAATTATAATTCGAAGTCATGCATGTAACTTTCTTATCAACAATTAATAAAAAATGATGTATTTGGCAATAAGTAATTTAAACAAATTTAAAAGCTTCGGTCATTTTGTATTTTTTTTCATTTCAATAAAAAATGTATTCAGTATATTCAACTCATTTAGGGCAATATTTCGCTCCACTCTCTGCTTGTTTGTTAAATTCCATATCCTCAGCTAGGCAATAGCTAGGCAATGGCAATCGACACGATGCATTTAACCCAGATCAGAGCACTGTTTATCATTTACTATGTTAGAGCAGTTTTCAATTGAGTGTGAAAAGTAATTACACAATTGCTTTGGTTTTTCATTGCTACCCTTTGTGATTGGCTAAAAAATCTCGCGCCACTTTCTCGACCAATCAAAAGTAAAACCAAAACCAATCGTGACTTGCTTGCACGCGTTTTCCCGCGCCTGGTAGACTACGAGTAGTCCCTCCTTTTTCCTCAGGGATAGTAGAGCGAGCGAAACGCGAACGCACGTGAAAATCACCCCACGCGAGAAAGGCGAGACGTGCGGCGGGAAGAGAGAAAAAGAAGGGACTACAGACAAAGCCCAGGCGGTGTGCGTCACGAGATTTGACCAATAGCAAGCCGTTGTTTAAACAATAGTCCTCGCGGCAAACAAGAAGCTATTTCTGCGTGATTTCAGCGATGTCAATTAAAAATGTTTTCAGGCAGAATTGAAGAGAAATATCTCTTCTTCGTTAAATTAAATTAAATTAAATGTTACATTCGAGCACAATGACTGCCTTAGCTGATCTCAAAGTAAACCTACTCGGTTCAATTGCCACATTATCGTAAACTGAACTTTCACACCTTTTCTTAGACTTCTCATTCCTTTACACGTTTGTTTTTCGTCAATAATTTGGGACATACAGTTAATTTATCCTTTCTTCTTTGAGAATTTCGGGGTCTACCCGGGTCTACCCATTTTAGTTTTCTTGGTTGAAGCCGTTCAAAATTGATAAGTTCACCAACTCGCCCCGGGGGCGGGGGGGTACTCAACAAAATTTTGTACGGGGATGCTCCGCGCTGAGGTCCAAACCCTTACCCTTTCATATACCGTTTTTGACAGAAAAGGTACCCCTTTCATATACCTTTCATTGAAAATGGTACCCCTTTCATATAGCTTTTACGTGCGTCTGTTCGATATATTTTAAAAGGCGCTTTTTGGCTTAAATCACAGTTTTTCCTACGTTTTTTATACTTCAACTCGTGTTTTCGCTACCCTTTCCTATTCTTCGTGAAATCCCTACCCTTTCATATACTTCGACTCGTGAAATCCCGACCCTTTCATATACCTCCAGTCTAAAAAAGGTACCCCTTTCGGGCGGAGCATCCCCGTATAGCCCATTATAGGGAGTACCCCCCCCCCCCCCCCCCCCCCCCCCCGGGCAACTCGCCTAGGTCTCCTGGTGAGTAACAACAATTTTCTGCGCTCACGCGGTGGTCACGCGCGTCCTTCATCATCTTCTTGTTTGGTCTTTTTTTCGGCCTATTTGTTCTCAATTATAGTTGAAGGAAGAAAACATTCAAACTTTCATAGGTTTTTTTTGTTCAAGGTGACATCTTTGTCGGCGTTTGCAGTGCTTGTTCTGTATAATATGTGGAGCGGTCTTTGCGTGATTTAGGTCTCGTGGCGTTGACCCGTGCGTAAATTTGATTTTTCCGGTTGTCTTGTTTATTAACGGATTGTATGTTCCGATTCAAATCAGAATAGTGTCTCTGAGAAAAAGAAAAACCGGCCTTTACGAAGTAGTTTTGCGTTTGTAGACTTGTATATTTGATTACTTTACCAAAGAAAAGGCGCTAGATTTAAATTCAGGCTAAATAACGCAAACGTAGGAGATGCTCACTCCGTCGAGACGAAGGGAAAATGAGCAGCGACACAAATTAACCCATGGGGCATTGCAAGTCGTGACGCACACCGCCTGGACAAAGCCGAAGCTTTTGACCCGTCACGGTCGACTGAGTTCGTATCGCCTTTCAAACCAGTTAAGCTTACCCAATGGGATTCTTTGTTTCATTGAGCTGTCATTGCTCTTGTCATCAGTAAACGGCGGGGGATGTTTATTACAAGACTATAAAGTTCACGTCGCGTGCAACGGACTAGAGGTGAAGTCTGTCGGTTGTGTTTTCCCGTGGTGTTGCGCTTAGAATTGCAATTCCAATTGTAGATTTTGACCTCATTTTAGCGTCCTTTTTGGCGGTTGATGTGTTGTTTTCATCATTAATATTGGCGTGTAGATTTTTATGTAGGAAAGGTTTGAATTTCTTTAACTTTTTTCTCTGAAATACCGGACATGACAGGATCTAAAATGATCTGTTGGCCGTGAATGTCTTTCCTGCTATTAATGTCACGCTGGGCCCAGCTATTTTAGTTTGTCTTTACAGGATTTTAATTTTCAGGATCCAAGCTTTATAGCAGAGAGAGTTGAAGTTTGTCTCAGTCAAGACTGTAATTTTAGCGTACGTTCGCTACGCTTTATAGCGACGTGGAGCTCGCTGTTTATCCTAAAACCTCCGTTGGCAATTTTGACAGTCTAGCGAATGCTTCGTTCAAGCCACTATTTCATTCGAGCAAGACCATGGTTTCGGTTCTCCTCTCGAACCTCATCAGTTGCCGGGTTTGTATTTGGACGCTCGCGTTCGCAGACGTTTGCGCCATGCTATACACTTGATAGATTAAACCTTTCCCAAATCCGGTTGAAAGTATCGCAAGAACATCTTTCCCCGCCAACAGTGCCTCCACCGCTTGAGTCTGTTCCGGTTTCAGCGATGTTATGTTTGGAATTTTTTTCATACATGCCTGAAGTTTGGCAGCCATAGACAGAAACTAAAATTGTGTCGAGTGTTGATAGCGGCTGGCGCGTTTTTGACAGATGTTAACAGATTGTCATGGAAGAACCAATCAGAATTTTGAGTCGTGAGAGCAACGCATCAATTCAAAAGCTTGGGCTTTGTCTGTAGTCCCTCCTTTTTCTCTCTCCCCGCCGCGCGTCTCGCGTGGGGTGTTTTTCACGCGCGCTCTACTATCCCTGAGGAAAAAGGAGGGACTACTCGTAGTCTACGCGCTTGGCGCCGCTGACATGTAATTGCTTCGAGCTCTGATTGGTTCATTGGATTGCTTACGACTGCTGTGATTGGTCAGAGTAATTACTTTGGTTTTGGTTTTACCACACTCAATTGAAAACTACTCTTAGCTACAAATTTAATTAATTTTTCCAACCCTTGGGGTACATTGTACTTTAAACCTCAAAACACACAGTTAATTAAAGATATCGATAAATATTTAATGTTACTTCTTAAGCTCCCATTGGTCTTCAAGAGTTTACTCACTTATTACTTGTGGAGTTTTTATGAATTTTGCTCTCTTCGAGACAAAGTGAACAAATTTCCTTTTGTGTTTTTTCTATTTTATTTATAAAACTATTGTTTGCCCAAAAAGATCAAGCTATTGAACGGATTTGTTATCATTTTATTTATTTGGTATATATGTTGTGGTTTATTTTCCATTGTCTTGGATCATGATATAAATGAATTTGAGACAAGGGAAAATAAAAATTAAACTGGTTTGAAATTTTCAAACCGAAGACTAAAAAATTAAACCACAACATATATGCCAAAACTTTTATAATATTTTAATGCTTTTCTTTAATTTCTTTGGATAATTTTTATCATAAAATAATGTTAGTTCTAACCCTTATGCCCTGTCCCCTTGGATTATTTAACGAGTGCGTACCGCGTACCGCGTAGGCAAGAAAATATGTTGTCTATGTCTTTATGTCGATTTATGCTGCCACTGCGTACCGCGTACAGACTTTTTTCCTGAGGCACTCGAAATGGCAGGGTATTCTGCAGTTACTCCGAGCACGTAACAACGCTGAAAAACACATAAAAAAAAAACATTATCTTCCCCGTGAAATGTCATTAAATCGTTCGTGACCTTGATGAATGCTTCCAGCAACAAATAAGTTTGAATTTGACATGATACATTTGCAAATATCGAAGAAGCGAAGAGAAGCGAGCATGTGCTATGGACGGATATGGACGGCGAAAGATGCATCCAGATCCAGGCGCATCTAAGTTATGATGACACCGCTGGACGTACGCTTGCTCAAAATCATCGTGACAAACATCAAAATCGAGACTGCATCAGCATAACATAAAGCGCAGGGAACCCAAGCAACCACAGGCAAACCAAAGATTAGTGTGCTACTCGCCTGGGGGCTCGCAGCAATTACTACGGCTAATATTACGAAGTTAATCTCTTAAATAACTATTGTTAGCGATTCTGGAAGAATATTATTTTTTGCCATTTCCCTCCGTAATTCTGATAAAACTCTTTCGCTGTCGCCTATTTTTGTCAATGTGTCATTTCCGAGTATATGATTAAGCCAATAACTTTAAAGCATATTTTGAAATAGAACAGCTTTTTATTTTCATCTTATTATTTTTGTAGAGTTGTTCACGAGTAAAGGCCGCTCCGTCTATTCTTTCAACGCGGCCGCATTTTGTACAAAAAAGTTCTTCTAAATCACACTCGAGTGAAAATGAACCGCCACATTCTATACACGATTTTATTCTTTTGTTTATTCTTTTTGAAATGATAACAAACCGGCTTTCGCAGTATTGTTGGATAAACTCCTGTTTTGCTGTCAAACTAAGAGCTTCAAAGATGGCATATAGCTTTTCTGGTAGTTGTGAGCGGTGAAGTTCGGTTGGATTGTTACTGCTAGTGAGTGAACGTAGCAAGACTTGTTTGTGTTGTTTATCTAATGCTGTGTTCACACTAGGGCAAAACATGTTTAGTCTGATCACTAATGAAACATGTTTCACTGGGAAATTTGTTCACATCAGGCGGCACACTGCGCGAATCATGATCGAAACACGTTTATTCTGAGCATGATTGAAACTACTTCATGAGGTAGTTTCGAACTCAGCCAGACGAAACACGTTAGCGCAAATGTCGTCTCCTTTTTGAACGCTACAATGCCCTTCGTTCCCGGCCCGAAGGGCTTGAGAAGTGAAATTAAACGATAATTCATGCAACAGTGAGTTTAAGCTCTATTTTATTTCGTTTCATGTGTAATTATAAAGATTTTATGCGAGCTTTATTATAATATGCTGGTTTTGTAAAACAGCATAAGGGCCTGTTTACATGGAGGGAGGGTGACCCGGGTAGCAAGGTCACCCTTTTAGCCGGGCTACCCTGGGAGGGCCAACTTTTCATACATTTCTTTACAAAGCACACTGAAGTATTTACATGATAGACAGGGTCACCCGCCTACCCGGGTCACTCTGTCTGCTTGCCAGGGTCACCCTCCTAGGCCGGCTATTTCTTTTGACTTGAAAGTACCCGCGAAAACGGCGATAAAAACAGCAAACTCGCCGCTATAGCCTTTCTTCTTGCTGCCATGCTTGTTAATATGTCGTGCTTAATAAAGCACGCCGTTGCAATAAAAAAAGTCCGCCAAAACATGAGCCCGCCAAAACAATTTAAGAGCCCGCCAAAAAAAAGATAGCTCGCCTATATGATAGCCCGCCCTAATAGCCCGCCCATGTAAAGGCGGGCTATGTTTTAGCCCGGCTGGGAGGTTGACCCTGGTACCCGGGTCACTCTCCCTCCATGTAAACAGGCCCTAAGTTATAGATGAAGGCGTGAAACGTATTTTGAAATTAACAACTAATGTGAACAATGAAATTGCAAACATGTTCACGGAAACGTGTTTCGTTTAAACATGTTTCGGTGCTGATGTGAACACAGCATAAGACATAAGACATTTAGTTTCTTTTCATCCATACGTCTAACGATAGACAGTTGTGCGATAAAACGCTCATAACCTTCAGTATCTCGCAATGTAGTCATGTTTATTGCGTTCGACGAAGGAGAATGCAATTCTATTTCTTTTTCCGCGGGTATCGATCTTGATGCCATATGATTTCAGGGTTTGGAAGCCATCTTGGACTGGCTGGCTGGCTGGCTGGCCTCGATCTCATGTCATGTTGGACGCAGCTGTGAGACGATTGATCTTTCTTTGAAATTCTTGTTTGATTTCTTTGCGAAGCTCGCTTTTGATCTTGTCTATATCAGGCGCTCGAGTTTGACTGTCTTGTTGTGTAGCCTTTGTTTCACCAGAGCGAATCAAGGCTTTGAGTTCATGGTATTTCTGTACCTCGCGAAGTGTGATTGAAAATCCTGAATCACTGATGCGCTTGTCTGCGAGAGCTTTAGAAACTAACTCGCTGACAGAGTTTCGTTTAGCAAGGGCGAGCGTGTAGATCTTTTCATGTTTCGTGATCTTTCTTTCCAGCCTTTTACTGAATGTAGTAAGGCCAGCGGAGGAAAATTCTGAAATAGCGGCGATGCTGGCCAGTGGCGGGCTCGCGACAATACCAAAACCAGTCAAGGCTGTTGCCACGGTGGCAGATGATAAGCCCGCAGAAATAAAACCAAGGCCAACAGCTGAACCGTGAACAATGGAGTGGGTTCGTTTGTATTTTTTTGCGACCTGTCTATAGTGGCCAGCTTCTGATTGAAAGACGAAAATCATCGCCATTTGGTAAGACTGGGTAAAGCGGTTCAGTCTCGCTGTATTCCGGAGCCGATGGAGGCAGTACATTGGCAGAACTCATGATGGGGTATATATATAAGATTTTTTAATTTATCTCTATTTCAAATTCTAAGGGCTTGTTATTAAAATCAAAGAGGTCATTGTTTACGTCTCTGACTGATATAGTTATGCTATTTACATAATCACCAGAAGAGGTGTCACGCAAGACGTTTTGCTGTGTTGATTGCATTCATAGAAAACTTTCTCAAAGGGTTTCCCACGAACATCAAATCGAGCCAAAACTGTAGAAGGCTTCCCATTGAGTAGGTTTTGTTCTTTATCGACCAGATCACAGTGAATGAAGTATGTGCTTGGTGACGTTAATCCTTTGAGGAATGTTGAAAAGAACTGCCATTTAGGATTTATACCAAGCAATTCAGACAGATCGCGGTCTAGTTTCACCTCTTCCATATATTCTTTGGAAATGACCATCGACCCTACTGGAGTATTTGTCTCAGTTTTTAATTTAAAGTTTTTATCTGTGAATACGTTTTCTAATTCTTTTGCCAAATACAGTTCCTTCTTTATTCCATTAGTAAACAATGTTATCCCTCCTCTTTGTTTCAAATTATTCCACGAATTGTAAAGCGAGCAAGAGATAAGCCGGATGTAACTCGGTTTTGGAATCGGGTGATCAAAGAAGATTGTGTGAAGATTCCAAGGCGAGACGATTGTTAGAACAACCATTGTGCATATAGCACATTAAAAAAAATATATATATATAATCATGTTTGGCAGACGTCCCGGTGGGTTCTTGCCTAGTTTAAACGTTGGTCTACCTATTAGAGGTCATGACTACGACCCCCCACCCCCGTTTTTTACTCCTCCAAATGCCTATCAGCCTACATATATAAAGAAAAAACAACCTGCACCACCCGCAGTAGCTCCTGAAATGGCTTGGATGAGATCGCCAGAAGCAGCAAAGCTCTCTGCAGCGGCCAAAGCCAAAGCGATCTCAGACTTCAAAAGGCATTTCCCGCATGCTGTTATGTCTAAGTTTGAAGTAGAAGTTGATTTTGATGATAAGCACAAAGCCACTGGAGTAGTGCTTTTCAAAGAGAGTGCAGATTTACGGGCGCTTGTTTCAGAGATGAAGCCAAAAGAATGGACTCATGCCATGAAAGAGGTTTTAGGATTGCAACAAGACGGCGGTTTTCCAATTCCTTTATCAATCAACATTAGCCCTACAAGGCCAATCCCCGCGGTTGCATTCTCTGAAAATGTGGCAAGCGTTGGCGATGTCTTGAACAAAGAGCAAAAGATCTACGTGACGCCAACAGAGTCCTTTTCAATAAAATACAGGCAGATCTTCACAAACGCGCAAATTAAGCACACAACTGGAAAAGAGGCAAAAAGGTGGCTTTCTGGCCCTAATATGAGCTACTGGCCGCAGCAGCTGAACTTCGCTCTATGGTGTGCAACAACAGGCTCTGGAGTCTCCCACGAGATACTTTTTTCCTCTACCTCTCTAGATCTTGCCCCACAGCTCCGGTCTTTTTATCTCTTCCACGTTTATTTCACAACAAGGCGCATATTATTTGAAATGGGTGGAATCCAGAGTATCAGTGCTTTGCCAGGCGATCCCACCTTAAGCCAAACAAATAACAACTACGACATTGCATCATACAACAGGATCTGTGCTGAGTTCGGTGTTGACCCAAGCAGTGATTTCCGTTACAAACGCTGCGCGAATCATGGACTCGGCAATGTGTTTATCTATATTTCCCGGGGTGGCATGATATCCACCGGAATGAGCTACCCAGGAGCCCATGCTAAATTCAGTAACGAAGGTGGAAGTGTCAGTGATGGAACCCTTGTGCAGTTCATTCGCAATGACAATGGCGCGGACAGACAGTTCTAGTATTTTGTGCGAAACTCCTCACAAGGGTTAACACAAGTTGGTTTGTCTCGTATGAACCAGTCAATCAAGGCCTTTGTCTACTGTGTTCTAGGCTCACAGGTCAACGTCCGTAGCAGCATTCTGGGTGACGGTGTACGGGCTAAGGAGGCGCAGAGTGAGTTCCTCGTCATCATGGAAGACGCTGTCAGAACGCCGGACATTTCAAAGAGTGTTCAGCGCTGTCAGCTAGCCATCGACGAGGCACAGGTGCGCTTGGACTTTGCAGTAGCGCCTGGAACCTGGCTCATGCCATCACGCATGGTTATCAACACAGAGAGCGTGGTGGGCTACAACAATCAGCTAAAACAGGCAACGCAAGGGATGAAACTGGGTGTGAACAGTGATGTTAATCTGGGCACAAATAAAGTAGGCATCACTCCCATGGACGGTGGACCAACAAAAATCAATCCACCAAACAGTCACCCATCGAACCCTATTCACAAACAGGCAACACAGGCACAGGGTCTGGGTGAAAATCCCGCAAAGCCAGCTCCCAGCGTGCCAGCCCCCATAGCGGCACAGCCGGTCCCATCCCCAGAGACCCCAAAAGACACTAAAATCGAGCCTCATCACGTAAACAAGGCAATCGTTGCTGTGGGCGCGCTTGCTTTGGCGGGCTTTGTTGCCTGGATGCGTTAGTTCATTATTTCTTGCGCTTTATTGTCTTCTCTATCAAGAAGGCTGCCATGGGAAGGATTAGCAGCCAAGCGTTTTCACCAAGAAAGCTTAAGGCCTGGCCGGCCGTGCGAAACACAAAGCTCACGATGGAGCCTAGCAGGCCCGGAAGAATGGAGCCAATCTTCTTCCCCAGCGCTTTCAGACCATTACCAACGGTCTTACCAACGGACTTTATGTTGTTTATGAAAGAGCCAACAATAGCACCGATTGTTATACCCACAGCAGCCGCAACCCCTGCCACGGTGAATCCGTGTTTCTTGATGGCCTCTTCCACCCGCTCGCGAAGGGGGAGTTTTTTTACAAGGCGCTCTCTGTCGTTTTCAACCTCGCCTCTCTTTGTAGTGTTTTCTTGGACCTTTTCACGGGCTCGTTCACGGGTATCAGGCTCCTCATTTTCATCATTCGCAACTTCCTGATCTTCTTGGATGTTCCTGTCAAGCTCTGCAAGCTCTTCATCCTTTTGCTGGATTAGTTCAGTTCTCTTTGGCCCGAGAGTATCTACAACTGCCTTTGGAAGCTTTGGGTTTATTGTCCTTCATCAGGTTTGAAGAGCGGTGTCCAACCACCTTTTGGGCCTCTAACAATAACTTTACCCCGATATCTCCCCTCCGTTGGAACGTCAAGAGTAAGAAGGTTACCATCTTTGCCATATTCAGGGTAGTCTTGATGTAATATTTCATTTGCCGTCTGTATCCGTAAAGTTTCTGTGGTCAAAACTCGTCCTGAAAGGGCCCCCTCAATGAAAGAGGTTTCTTCCGTGCGCGAATCGCGCTCTGGGGGCATTGTAGTAGTCCTTGTAGGCATTGGTATATTTTCACCCGAAGTTCCGGGTTCGGGGTCTGGGTTAGCATCATCGTCATCGCCATCATTATTACGATCATCTGTGTGGTCCATTTGAGGAATTTTTTCTTCTCCGCCTTCTGCCATTGTTGCAACAATGTATATATTTATTTTTATAAAATATATATATTCTGGCTATGGCTGTAAAACCAAACCTCCTGCCCACACACAACGAGAAGACTATTGGTGGTATGAAAGCAGAGCGCACCGTAAAGCGCATCACATTTGACCGCTCTGTGGCCAAGCCCGGCGAGACCCTGTACGTTTCGGTGCCCAAGCTTAATTTTCATCATTTTCATCATAAGGTTATCATGAGGTTATCGTGTCGAGCTCGCTTTCCTTGCTTTTTAACATCGAGCTTGCCGGCGGTCACGCAAACAACCATCTAGTACAGAAATGTTTCTCGGGCGTTGATTGACAGGCTCGTTGTGAAATTTGCCGCCACCTCTGTCCAGGACACTGTTGGCTATGACATTTACAAAATCTTTGAGGACCTGTTTCTCTCAGTGGATGAGCGCGACAACATGCTGCCGGAGGGTATCCAGACTGTGGATTTGTGCAAGATCCGCTCTAGTGCCGATGATAAGAAGACATCTGGTATGGATGCAGAAAATAAGCTAGAGAGTGTTTACAAAAACAAATACCGCATCAATCTGGACCACCAGCTTTTGACTGACCATGGTGTTTTATACCCACAGGCCCTCTACAACGATCTTATCTTCGAGCTAACGCTTGCCCCTGCATCTCAGGTTGTCAAGGGTTCGGATACAAGTAAGCTCGTGTATAAGTTGACAAATATCCAGCAGCAAACAACTGGCTGACGAGGCAACGAGCGTTTACTCTAGCGGAAAGGAGTTCGCCTACGACCATATAATTCGAGAAGAGGTGGTTCCATTTGCGAAAGGCTCAGACGCTATAGGCTGAATCTTCGGGTGAACCCGCAGCGCAGATCACTCAAGGGAATTTTTCTGCTATTTATCGAGCCCTACGCCGCAGGCGCCAGGGACTCTGAAAAATACTTCAACCTCGACATCACCAAAGTGAATGTCACCATAAACGGCTCACCGAACAGGGTTTACAACAACGGCATCGATGGCAGTGACATGTGGAATGAAATCAGCCGACTCTTCGGAAAGAATAGAGGGGGCAGACTCAACATGAATCTGACCAAATATCTCACGGGCAACAAGTTTGGCCTCCTTATCGATCTTAGATCAATGACTGATACAATTCTGCACAGTAATGGCCAACGCCTTGTCAACACAAAGGACGGCGTGCACCTTGAGATTGAAAGAACACCCTCCGGCTCGGTAAATGTGCACTGCCACGTCTACACCATCAGTGACTCACAGATGAACATCATGGACAGGCAGCTGCAGGCTGTTCAGTATTAAAAAACACATGTATAAAGCGTAATTATACATTCTATGGACCCACGAAAGCTGCCCTTCAATGCCCTAATTGTTGGGCCGACCAACTCTGGCAAAACACAGTATCTTCTGAATCAGCTCCATTCAGCAATTGTACTTTCCATAAGAGAAATTGAAACTCAACCCCGCGGTCCTTTTTGGAAGCTAAATTCTAGTTTATTAGATGATAAGGCGTATGTGTCATTGATCAATTCCAGATATCCGTTATGGAATGAGGAATTCAAAGATGTTCAGGATCCAAGGCTTTTCTGGGATTTGATGAAGTATACATTTCGCCAAGAAAGTATTCGCTATAGTAAAATAAAAGCTAAAGAACGAAGATCGAAATTAGCAGAACTAGAGACTAAATAAGTAATTGTCAAGAAATGTGCAATCAGAACCCTTCTACCGAAAGTATTAACATGTACGAAGTTCTAAAGACAGAATACGAACTCTTAAATGACTACATCACTCAAGGAGCGATAATACGATCTCGAGCTACTTAGTATGAGCAGGGAGAAAAAAGTAATAAATATTTTTTAAATTTAGAAAGCTCTAGGGGAAAGAAAAGTTCAATTCGGAAGATTGTTAACAATGATGAATCTCTGACATCAGATCCGAAAGTAATCATAAATGAATTACGTTCGTTTTATTCTGACCTTTATCAAGACCATTCAAGCGGGAATAGTGAAAATTTAACAGATTCGTTCATTAGGAATTTGTATCTCCCGAAATTAACTTTAGAACAAAGGAATTTTAACCGTAGGAGAAGAGGCGGTACGCACCTCTCGGAACGCCTCACAAGATTGGCTAAGAAAACAATAGAACAAACAACAGAACAATGGACCCTAGACCTAAAAACAATACAAGTGCGTGATAACCACGTCCAATGAAATTAGAGGTTCTGAAGAGGTGCGTGGCTACTGTAGGAGAATGTCTAAACACTCTTAAAACCTTTGAAAAGAACAAAACTCCAGGGAATGACGGTCTCACAGTAGAATTTTATTTGACGTTTTGGCCGCTGGTGGGCAAACATTTAGTTGAATGTTTCAATTACGCACATGAACATGGCGAGCTTTCTAATTCACAAAAACATGCTGTAATTACATTACTGGAAAAGAAGGACAAAGATAAAAGGTTAATTAAAAACTGGCGTCCAATCTCACTTATCAATGTTGACACCAAAATAGCCTCTAAAACTTGACTTGATTTGTGACGTCAATGACTCAACGCGATTCCCTTCGGGTCACAAACAACAAAGCCAAAAGGCACGTGTTGAGTCATTCAAAATCAAATCAAATCAAATCAATTTATTTAAGTGTCAATGTATTTAGCACGCGAGTGCTAATTGTGGACACTTTCCAGATCTAATTGGAATTTGGAAGTCACAAAATCTTTAGGCCAACTCAATCCAACTCTCAGGGTTCGGTCCCGGTCATATTTGAATTGAGTAATGGCGGCAAGCCGAATTCGAAATGTAAAGGTAAAATAATTGCACTTCCCATACGAGTTTTGACTTGAAACTTCGCAAGGTAAGTAACGAGTATTTATATTTTCAAAATATGAAGAGAACAGAAAATGTATATTTTTGATCATAGTGGCACTTTAAGGTGGCTCGTAACAGTTTTTTGGTGCGCGCCGACTGGGTTCTAAACACGCGCGGAACACACGAAAAAAAATACAACTTGACAGCAATAACAAAATGGCGACCGAATTGTATTTTCTCATTTTCAAGTTTTCGTTTACTTGCAGGCTGTTTATTTTACCGAGCTCGAAAAAAAGATGCCTTTTCTGTGATTTTCGAGCCGGCTTCTGGTTTGGCTGATCATAGCGCAACACACAGAGATCTTAGCGAACAAACACCAATAAACACGATCGACATCAGGGAGAGGCTGTACCTTTCCAAACAAGCTTAGTGATTGGTTAACGAAACAATAGGTTAAACAACACAAACAATAGCCCTAGACCTAAACACAATAGAAGCTACAGTACTACGGGGCCAATAAAAATAGAGGTCTGGAAGAGCTACAGTACTACTCCGACATCAACGCGGCGCCATGCATGATTGACGACTAAAATAATTATCATTATTAAGCTTCAAAAATAAACTTTATTTCGAACCAGTTAAAATAATATATCATACATAGGACTATATAGTTAGATTTATAAGAGTTCAGGACAAACTGTAAACTCAACATTTTGCTATGATGAACCAAGGTTTGTAGAATCATATTTTCCTTAGTTGGGAAAAGATTTGAGAGTACTTACAGCTATTCCCATGCAGCAAGTCTCCAACGTATGCCTGCTCAATTCAGACGCCACGAAGAACGAAACATTCGTGATTATGGACAAAAAACTTAATTACTGTCACTTTGAAAACAAATCAAACCTAGGACTAGACTTTAAAGTTAATTGTAGAGCTGTCAACAAAACATCAAGCTGTCGATCGCGAGCAAGTGAGCTAATTATATCGCCATGTGTTTTTTTCCTCGTATTCAGCAACAAGTCGTTCAATTCAAGCGACGAAACCCGATAAAAAATCTATGGCTCAAAACGTCGCTGGCAGTGGTTTCAATTACGATGATCTTTGTAAAACTTACTCAACTTTTGGTAAAAAAAGTCTGCATTGTGATTAATCCACCGTCAGTTTTATCATCATGAACACATGAACAAAGAGAATACTTCCCAACATCTTTTAGCACTAAGAAGAAAACAACTGTGAATAATAAGAGCTCACCATTCCGCCTTCTAACAATACATTATGAGCATGAGTAAATGTCGATCTTGTACAATCCAGATTTTGAATTGCGCGAGTTCACGCTTGAATATTGTGAAACTCACGAAGGCTTTCACAAGTGAACAAGCCCGGTGACCCCCATTTTTATTGTTTCAATATTTTTTTCTTATTAAGAGGAACTTGAGTCAAACAAAATTTAAAAAAAATTCTGTGGAGGGAATTTTTCACCACTCACAAATTGTCTTTTTTTACGTTTATAAAAAATCTGCTCCAAGAAATTTTTTTAGTAAAATAATTTTACACTTTCCTCTTTAAGTGCCAAACGTTTTAACGTTAAAAAAATGGGGGTCACCGGGTTAATTTTTCAGTTATAAGCCTCAAAGCTAAATAGTAGGGCTGAATGATCCGCACATATCGTTACCATGGTAACCATCGATGACGAAATAACAGTCACTTTTGGTCAACAACTAAATGTACATTTCAATTTTACCATAATTTAATTATGACCTTGGCCTGATGTTTTGTTATAATTTTCCAAAGTTTATACAGTCAAAAAGCCGAAAACTGTTACGAGCCACATTAAGTTCTCAACAGTTTCCTAATTCCAGCTCCAAGCGGTTGAGCTATCTCAGATGTAAGTCTTTTGTCAATGGAAAATGCAAGTTTAGATTAGAAGATTAGAATGTGTTGATAATAGACACAGAAAACCAATATCTTTATACAAGTAAAACACCGGTTGAATCCATTTTGAACGATAAATTGCAAGCGGTTGTGTGGCGTGATCATTGCCGAAACATTTGTTTTAAAACCTCCAATCAAGGAACGCCAATTTCATTAATTAATAACAAAAACTGAAATTCTCGATCCTGTAGGGCAACATGCTGTTTCTTAACTACACCTGTTACCAAGATACGTAGAAAAGAATAAATTACCAAATATAAGGCAACATGTTAGCTCCTTTGTCTCGAGTCACGACTAAAGTTTACGCCAGTATATTGCAATAGACGAGACTCGGAGAAGAAGTGGGCATCGTCATGAACAGACCATCTTTAAATTCGTCTTTAAGTAACGTCTTCAGAAACGTCCCGCCAAATTCAACTTCAACAGGAGACAAAAATTGCAGGTGGCTTGTAGATGATAGTATTACAGTAAAGGGCGTCAAGATTCTGGTTTACAGTTTAGTTTTGATCATTTCTCTATTTGGAAATTCTATCATTGTTAACACTGTTATACGGAACAAGCGCATGCGAACAACTATCAACTACCTCATTGCAAACATGGCAGCGTCCGACTTGCTTATTTCGACTTTTGCTGTGCCAATGAAACTAAACGAGATCGTGCTTGGTCCTCGAAGATGGTTAATCGACGGAACTGTGGGCCTGTCACTGTGCAAGCTTGTTTATTTTTTCCAGGACATTTCAATGGCTGTTTCAATGTTAAGTCTAATAGTCATTGCCATTGACAGATACCGAGGAATTGTTTTCCCACTTCGTCCTGCAATTATAACGCCTAAACGTTGTAAAGTTATCATTCCTATGGCATGGCTTACATCAATGGGTTTGCATAGTCCATATTTATACGCCGCTCGACTACGGTCTCATAACAACACAACTTTATGCATATTTGATTGGGCGCCAGCTTTCGATCCTCAAAAAACGCAAGAACAGTATATAATAACAATAGTTGTTCTTCTTGTTATGTTACCTTTCTCTATTTTAATTATACTATATATTCAAATTATTTGGGTTTTAAGACAGAAAGGAACTGAAAATGTACCAAATCGTTTGAGCAAAAGACACAAGGAGAACACTAAAGTTATTAAGAACCTCTGCGCTATAATGGTCGCATTTGCCTTTTGCGTTTTGCCAATATTTGTTTATGCAATCCTGTTTTATTTTGTGTGGAAGTGGAAAATGCCATGCAATATGGAACAATTTGGATTTGCCGCGCATTTTGTTCTATATTCTAACGCTGCTATAACGCCTGTTATTTACTTTGTATTCAATGATAGATACCGTAAAGGACTGAAAGACGTTTTAAGAGTACTGCATTTCTGGCACAAAAATTTAAATGACGAAATTGAGTTAAACCATCACCTGCAACATCAAATATAATCAGATGAGACATTGTAATGCAAAAGTAGCATAAACGTGATCTCGTCAATATTCTAGCTTTCCAGATTGTTACACTGAATATACAAGCGCACTGAACTTCGTCAATTATAAGTGGAATTTGTGAACAAAGTAAAAGAATTTGCATTTATAGTTTTAGTTTAACAAATTGTTCCAAAACTAAAAATTTACTGAAAGTTTCAAAAAAGCTGATTATATTCGAGGATATACCCTGAAGCAAGCGTCAGATCATATCAGGTGACGTTTGTTGCATTGTGTAAAAAGCCAAAGTGGTTAAAATATCACGCACTGAATCAAAAAAGCTGATTATATTCGAGGATATACCCTGAAGCAAGCGTCAGGTCATATCAGGTGACGTTTGCTGCATTGTGTAAACAGCCAAAGTGGTTATATTAAAATATCACGCACTGAATCAACTCCAATGTAGTTTTAAAAACACGTTCTTACTATTTATTCATTCAGTGAATTGTTTATTGCACAGAAAATTTTTGTTTCAATGGCTTGGATTTCATGAAAAGATAAAGTATTTCAGGTCTTGAACTCCTGAGGAGACAATTTAAATGAAAAATTAATGTTAATGTTAATGTTTACTGCAATTTATTTCAAGGAGAGGTTTCCGTTAAATGCCACTCACAAGCTTAAAAATACCAATAAAACCTCTTATTTTTACATGAGCTCGGATTCCTTTGTTCTTTTCGGGGGGAATATATTACATAACCCCCGAATCAACTGTCTGAAAAGCTGGGAGCGGCTTTGATTGTTTTAAGGGAAGAGCGGGGCTAATGAACAGCTAATTAAAATGCGAGGGGATTATGTATTAATATGCAAGGGGAATAAGTCACTTATCCCCCCTGCATATTAATACATAATCCCCTCGCATTTTAATTAGCTTTTCATGAAGAACAATTTTACAAATGTTCACATGGAAATATTAAACACGACGCTACAATTACGTTTTTCTCATATATAACGCTGCAAACCAGTTCACAGTAAATACAGTCAATTTAGAGGGTATTCACTCTTATCCTTCTTCCTTATTTCGTATACAAACTTGCTCAGCCAGAACGACAAAAAATTGCACAGCGTCCTTAGAATTCAACTGTTTGGAGCTACCACGAAAGTGTCGCTGTCATTTTGTGGTAAGGCGTTCCGTTCTTTAACCCAGTCATCCCAAACTCGTGTACTCCATGTAGTTGACCTCTTTGTATTTTGTGGTATTCTTGCTTCATTCCTCGCCTGAATTTCCTTGTCGGTTACAGTAGTGATCCCTCGCCCGAAAATTGTTTTCCGAAAGCTCAATTGCAGTACCGCGGCTAAAACTGGTTTGAATAATAAACATTTCGGACTCCGAATCACTAGGCTGTTTCTAGCATTCACTACGAACAACTAATTCGAAATGCGACTTGGAAAAATTAACATAATTAAAAAGCCGAGAACCTTGTTAATACCGCCAGTGCCAGCATGGAATGTTGAAAACAAGACCAACTTTAAGACCAACAAGAGGCTACACTGGTAGCCTATACTCATGCGCTTGCACAAGAAAGTTTTACGGTTTATTTTAAATGGGTCACGCACCCCTTCTCCCTCAACGAATTTTGCGTGACATACTAAAGAACACGTCGAGACACGTTTTCTGTACTCGCCGTGAGTAACTCAAGAGTCTTCGTTTTTGCACCCTGGTCCAAATCTCGATTCCACTTCAGGTACTTTCTGTAAAACTTGAATAAGGATAGATCCGCATCGAGAAGAACGTAATTCCTATACATGGCTTTACCGGCGCGGGCGGCAAACCCAACCAAGGAGTTTAAATTTTATAACAGGGACAGATAAAAATGACCTGGGAAATTTTTAGAACTACCAGGGCGCATGGAGGACAATATTTCACCACGGAGGGTAAAATAATCCACAAGGTCGGGTTTCATCAGCTCTGGATAACTTCCGTATAAAGTTGACCAGGAGGATCGTCGGAAATTTTGAAAGTACCCCCTAAAGGTACCAGAAACTTGTTACAACTGAGTAAAGTACAAATAAATTTGAAACATAGATTAGAGGCTCTCTTTAAAATTCACTGAAATGTATATGTTGTGGTGCAATTTTATCCTTGGTGCAAATTTTCTTTTCCTTTGTTAAAAACTCATTATCATACATTATCATACATTACTATACCTCAAAACAAAGGAAAAGAAAATTTGCACTAAGGACAAAATTGCACCACAACATATTCAAAAATAAATATATAAAAAAGATTAGTCAACAATACTATATAAAAAACCAAAAAGGAGAGTTTGAGAAGGTGCTACCCGCGAGACACAAGGTTCAGAGGAGGCAAACCCACGGCTACGTATACAGCATATTTTTCTGGCTTGATACCCTAAGGGTACCAGAATAACTTTAAAGGGAACTTCCACTATTATAACAAATTGACGTAAAATTGTTGGGAATAATGTTTAAATTTCAATTATGTTAATAACAAGACTTTCCGTTAGTGGAAATATAATTTTAGTGGACACAAAAATTGGATATGAATATCGCCTATTTTTGCTTTTAAATTTCCCGCGCGCCGCCATTTTGAATATTTATGACGTCATTTGGTTGCCGCTATTGTTAAGAATCCACGCTCTTTTGTTTGGAACAATTGGGCAACCAAATGACGTCATAAATATTCAAAATGGCAGCGCGCGGGAAATTTGAAAGCGAAAATAGGCGATATTCATATCCAATTTTTGTGTCCACTAAAATTATATTTCTACTTGTTATTAACATAATTGAAATTTAAACATTATTTCCAACAATTTTACGTCAATTTGTTATAATAGTGGAGGTTCCCTTTAACAGTGCTCATTTTCGATTCATACACCCTCAGTGGTACCAAACCACGAATTTTTACCCCTTACAGGTGGGAAGATCATCCCCGTCAGTTTTATATGGGAGTCCCCCTGTGGGGTGGGGGGTATGGGTGGGGGGTATGGGTGGGTGTCATAGAAAACCTTACTAGTCCAATACTCTGACAAATTTATGCATAACATTGCACTGTAATACATTGTATTACATTGTACTATATTGTGCCGTTCTAGAATGTATTGTTAAACTATTGTTATGGTCATATAATACAATACGATGCTATGCATAAATTTGTCCGAGTATTGGACAACCTTCACTGGACAAGGTACTGAACACAGCCAGCATGATCCTGCCAGTTATTTCAAGAACCTGGTTGGTGAATTGAGAAAAAAATAAACTTAATTTTATTATCTCTTTTTTTAACATGCTACTCAATATTATGTCAAACGTCTTACCTTTTCTGACTTTTCTGAAAGCGTTCTCTTTGGTTTGTTGCTCAAGCTTGCTCTCTTGTCATATTCCACTTTCTCGAGCAACCTTGGCTGACAATATCAATTATTCACCAAGTTAATATAGTGGAATTTATACTAGATTACTATCGCAATTACTTAACGAAAAGTTGTCGTTGCATTGAGATCCTCGTGGCGTTGCCGATTCAGAAGCAAAAATATCTCATGCGTTCAGTCCAAATGCTACACACGTTGTCGCCTTTTACGACCTGGCCTTTCATGTCTTTATTCTCAACGTAGAGTTTGAATTTTAGTGCTTGCTTTAAGCGTTAGTCCGTATTTTCTCTCAAGGATTTCGTTAACATAACAAGTAAGCATAACCGTGACCGACTCGGATTTGGACGTGTCAACTTCAACAACATTAGAAAACTGTTTCGTAGCGTTTGGAACGATTACGTGTTATGCAGTGCTTACCTTCGGAGGGTCTTCGGTTGCGGCGCTGGCAAAAGACAAACTTCATAGCTTTTTTGTAGCCCTATAAGAGAGCAAGCAAAACTTCAAGAAGACGACATGCTGGTCTTCACGCAAATTGCTCTCAACATTTCAGCATAAATTACAGAAAATTCCACGATCTTCATGAATATGGAAAAAAATTATTCAAGACATTCTGAACTGCGTGCAAATAATTAAAAAGCTCAATTTGCGCAAACGTTTACAGTACGCAAAATGAAAATGACAGTGCGTGAAAGAGGTGCCTTAGGGCCTGGTCGCACTACAGTCAAAAACAAAAATTAGCCCGTGCAAAATGACAAAAACAAAAACATTCCACAAAAAGCGTGTCCCACCGGAGCGGTTTCTTTTTGTTTTCCTCGATTTTTGCACTGGCGGATTTTTGTTTTTGACTGTAGTGCGACCAGGCCCTTAGAAAAGAAAAGAAAAGAAAGGTGGAAAAAGGAAACTTGTTTTGCGCTTAAGAGTTTTAGTGAGTTATAAGTATATTAGAGGTTGTTTGGCGAAAAGTTGCGTTATTCGGCTGAGTATTTTACGAAAAAATAAAAGGCTGGAAAAAAAGGAACTGCTGTATTACACAATTTCCCGCTAAAATAATTGATTTTTATGCGACAGTAATCGTCTCAAAAATTAAATCTACGTTTTTGAAGTGTCTTTCCTAGAGCGCGGTCAGAAGAGTGTAATAACGTGTCATTTGCACTCGTTTTGGTGCGTGTTCGCACTCTTAAATGCCATATCGAATTATAAAAACTATCACTAGTTGATCTAAAAGCAAAACTTAACCTTGAAATACCCTTCACTACTTTTTTTGGTTTATTAAATGCCATCCCAAGAAAATGGAAAGTAAACTTACGTAACACACTTCCTTCAAAGGTACAACCTCTTTTTAACTCGATCCACTAAAAGTGCATATTTGACTCTACTTAGCAAGTCCAATTCGGTTCCAACCGCTAAGAGTAAAATTTTAAATCACGGCTTCACCACAAAAGACATCAAAAACGACTATATGCTCCCTTTCGAGTCTTGCAAGAACCACAGCTTATAATCTTCCAGGCCAAAATTATTCACAACATCCGAGTACCAACACAGTCCAGTTTGTTTCGCGCAGGTATAAAGGACATTGCCCGCTATGCAGCTCCGAAAGCCAATCATTATTGCACATGTTGTTTACCCGTAATAATTCCAACACGTTTTGGAACCTCTTTACACAATGGTGGCAGAAATCATTTCAAGAAAATATAAATCTCTCTAAAAGCGTGATTCTGTATGGCTGGCACGAAAAATCGAATAACTCAGTGGTCAACGCTCAATAGCCCAATTTCGATATATTAAAATTCAACTTCAAACAAAAGACATCACTAGGGGAATAAACCATATAAATCCCTACTATCATTCCCCTAAGCCTCGTTGTGATATCTTTTGTTTCAAGTTGAATTTTAATATATCGAAATTGGGCTATTGCGCCCTCATCATTGCCAAATACCACACTTTTAGTACAAGTGTGTGCAATGGCAGCTTAGACTTTGACAGCTTTCTTTAACGCCTAGAAAACAAAATCTCCGTTATGCGAACAATAGCAGCTGCAACTAACAAAGAAGAACTATTTCTAAATTCTTGGGCTCCCGTTTTATAATTTGTACGCGCGTGTTTTCCCTAAACGTGTCGTTCAGGTGTGCACGCGCGTGTGTAACTGTAAGTGCCGTGTGTATGTATATATGATGTGTAAACTTTTATGTCACTGTTGCTGTTAACAGTAAAACACAAAAATAATAATAATAATAAAAACTGTTATTCCTGCCTTTTTCGAGATTAAATATCCCCAAACCTTGTTAACCAAAAACCAACCAACAATCAAAAACAATCACAAAAACAAAATTAAAGAGATACCTAGGCCTTGCGGGTGCCATCTTAGAATTCGGTGTTAGTTCTTAGTGTCTACCCTTAGACCCCCGGGGGGGGGGGGGGGGTACTCTGCAAATTTTTTGGTGGGGGTGTTCCGCTGGGACTCTGAGACCCTTAACCTATACTAGACCATTTAGCTGCATTTTGCAACCCTATTCTAGACTAAACACCGAAAAACCCTACCCTATCCTAGACCTATTCCAGACTCGCTATTTTCCAAAAACTCGTTCACTATCACAGTTATTAGTTACCAGGGGTCAGTAAAAATGCCGTACTGCTCGCCGTACCGATTTTTAAATGCCATTTGCTAGTAAACCTTGTCTGGCGAAATTCTTCACGCAACTGATCAGTTTCGCGTAAAATGCCGATACCCTATTCTAGACCAAAAATCTCTGAATACTATACCCTATCCCAGACTAAACTGCCTGAAAACCATACCCTTCACAGCGGCACATACCTGTATAGCTATTATATGGGAGTACCCCCCCCCCCCCCCGGGCCTTAGACGCGATTGTTCCATTTTTTTCGCGGACTCCTCGAGATATCGGTTACATTTTCATTCCGGGTTTCTACAAAATAGAGGTTTCGCCTGTACTTTTTGTCCGGCTGGAAAATTTTGTAAAAAGGTTTATTTGTTGGTTACATATTAGCCGTTATGTTCGATCATCAAATCCTGGTTTTTACGTAAGGATAAACATCTGCATATGTTTATGCGGATGTTTATGCGGAAGCATAAAGCCTGGTTCACACTAGCGACATAACGACATAATATGGACATAATGACATAAAGAAAAGATCAGTTTTTTTCCTTATGTCGTTATGTTTATGTCATTTATATGTTTCTATTATGTCGTTATGTTGTGTTGTTCACACTGGTGACATAAAACATCGATATACGTCGTGTTTTGAATTTGCGTGACCTCGCCGTTATGTCGTTATGTCGCTAGTGTGAACCAGGCTTAAGTATATGCGCAAGTATAAAAATTTGCGTCAAGTGAAAACAAACGTTGGCATAAGCATCTCACTCGAAGAGAAATTTCATATCTCTGTACATCCATGTATTATTTGCTATATATATTACTAATATTAGCTAGCTTTCGGCTAACCTTTTGTAGCCTTTAACGGAGGATAGAAATGAAATGGCAATCTCAACTGTGAATCAAACAAACATGTCGCAAACGCTTAAGATTTTTTTAATTAGTTAGTTAACGTTTTCATCACTCTAAAAATGATTTTCCATATCCTGTAGACAAATGTTATGTGACGTTTTGTGATTTTTGGTGATTTTTGGTGCCTGAGGCGCCTTCATAAGCTGACGTCCGATCTCATTCTCATATTAAGTGTATGTAAAGCGTCATGAGACATGTGATATGTGCGTTATATAAGTTTCTATTATTATTATTATTATTATTATTATTTTTATTTTTTTTTAAGAATCGGTTTGATAGAAAAAAAATTAATGAGGGAATTTGTGTTAAAGTTTTAAAAAGTTCACAATTTGAAAATAATTATTAGCAGATAGATACCCAAATATTTTTCTGTCTTCTATCCATTCTTTGAAACTCTTCAAGTACTTTTTCATTTAAATTCAAGTGTGTTCCCCCTTAAAAGCTCATGGCTATACTTCATCGATCATCTCCAATATTTTGTTAAAGACATCCCTGAGTTGGATAATGTTTCTGGTAGTTTCTTGAGCCTTTCTTGGTGTTGCGGATGGTGTGATCACCAAATGACGTAAAACAAAAGATTCAAAAGACATTGAACAATACCCACACCACAACACAAAAGCTAACCAACAATGGCTTCCGCAACACCAAGAAACACCCAGGTCGAGCCATCATACACATACTCTGATTTTGCTTGCTTCCCTTCATCAATGGCCTCACTGTACCACACACGAGATTTCTTCGTATTTAGTAAACGAATATAATTTCCTCCTCCAAAATTCAGACCACCTATTGATATCCAAATCACTGAAGTTGTTCTCGGGAGTCCTTGTTCTCTCTGCTCGTGGGCCTACTTCGGAGAAAATGGAAGATGCCTTTTAACTCGTAAGAAAAAACACATTAGAATTGCCAAGAACTACATTTTCAATCATGCTTGGGTGCACGTGAACAATAACGAAAATACCGAATCTATTTGTACAGTTCTATTTGAAAAAAAAATGATAATCGGTTTAATTTACTTTTAATTGGGGAAGGTCAGGTTAGGGTTAGGGTTAGGGTTAGGGTTAGGGTTAGGGTTTTACGTTCACATTGGAACGAATTTGTATTAGCTCTTAAGTGCATGCAACGTGGTTAAATGAAAGAATAGTATTGCTATAAAACGCCTCGGTTAAATTTCATAGTCGTTTATTTCCTAATCTGAATCACTCTCCGCCATACAAATATTTCCTAGACGTACAACAAAAGGGTAAAAGGGCTGCTTTGTATGTAACACCACGTTAGCCCACGGACAACATATAAGAATCCCATTTCATATATGCAGTTCACTTACAAGTTGCCAAGTAAGTGCCATCGCCTTTGTCCTTTAAATTTACTCCAAACACAAACACGTCGCCACCGACACTGCTCAGACGTCCTTGGCCGTCGTGAGCAGTACTAGTAATAGTGAAGGACGCCTTCTGTTATACATATCCCGTGATATCGGTCAATCTATGACCAATCGATAGTCACACAAAAGCTGTTCATCGATTGCTATCGATAGGCCAAACACTCCGATCAGCCGCCATTTTGAGAAAGTCCTGCGGACAAGGTTGGCAAAACAAGTCGGATTCAGTCTTCTCAACGCAAAAAAATATACTCCGTTGCACGTGCGCTCGAATTACCAGTTTACCACGCTATCATTATGTGACATAAGGTGCATTGTTAAAGGATATAATCTTTTCCCTTTTGAAGTAAACGTTGGCGAGCTTTTTACTGCTAGCAAGAAAAAGGGAGAACACAGAAACGCTTTTAGAGTTATATTTAACAATCGTGGACAGCTCGGCCACCTTCATTCCGAGCTTGTGGATCCTCTCTGGCCACTACACTGCACAGGCATATCTCAGTGTAAGTGAAACTGCTGTGCTAGTTTAGAACATTGTAAACATGTGTATTAATGTAACAAACTAACATGAATTAAGATAAACATAATTGTTATCTCCAAATTTTCCGCCTTCTGTTCTCACGGCAACCTGTAAAGTCGTTTTGTAAAGTCCGTTATATTTTCATTTTCATAGTAAAAGAAAGAAGAGAAAGAAGAAAATGAGTTTAACGTTCCAAGCCGTAGGTAAAATAGAATGTATTTACAATTAATGCGTGCAAAGATGTGATATTAAGGGCCTATTCCGCCGGTCAGCTTGTAGACTGTGAAACGTAACGAAATTTGCAACCAATCGATAGCAGTCGATATCAATTACATTTGATTCCTATTGGCAATCGATGGCAAGCGATAAAAGGTCACACAAATCTTCACCATCGATAGGTCATCGATTATCAATATCAATCGATTAATTGATATTGAATGATATCGGTTGATATCAATTGTTATCGATTATCGATTTTATCGATGGGATACCCCGGGTTCAAATACAATGCTTAATCGCCGGTCAGTTGCAGACTTGTCGCTGACGACACCAGCGTTATTGAGCACGGCCAGTAAATTTCTGTCGTTGAAGGTGACTACCAGTATACAGTCGGCTTGTGGCTCAAGCACCGGGGATTGGCTTTCTGTGGCTCTGAGCGTGGACTCTATATCGGACCTGGCGACAAGGAGCTCAGCATTGCCTGAGGATTGAATGGTGGACGTTGCACGCTGAACGACACTCTGTAGACACGCCTGGAACATGCGCAGTCTTTCTTGTTGCTCTGTGAGGATACCTGCCTTGGTTTTGTGGAGTTGGTCCAACTTATTCATCAGAAATTGCTCTCGGGTAGTGAGTGCGGCATAAAGCTGAAAAAAAAAATAGGTATACTACACATCCATGGAATCTAAAACAAACGAACAATTAACACGTCATAACATAAACGTTGGATAGATGTACGTTGGTCTGGTTGATCTTTTGATGATATCATAAAGACCGGTGGTTCCAATTCTGTTAATACTCCTGCGTGAAGCACATCAAACCGAATTTAAGTTCCACCGTGTGAACCAAGAGTTACCCGTTTATCCATGCAATAAAGAAAGGAAAAGATAATTAATTTATAACAAAGAAAGGCTTACTTCTTTGAACATGCCTTGAATTCGGGCAGCCTTTTCTTTGTAAGCTTCCTTCAGTTGAAGTCTCACACCTGTCACTCGAGCTTCTGCGGCTTTAATCTCCTCGACGCGGTTGCTGGCTTTGGTGACAAGTACTTCCATCTCCTGTCGGCATTTTGAAGCAACTTTATCTTTCAGCTCCTCCAGGGAGACAACGCGGTGGTCGCGACTTGCCTTGCTGCAAGTATCATGAAACCCAGCTTCAACCTTGCACATGTCCTCTAAGCAGTCCAAGCAGCAAGAGATCGCGGGGTGCTGCTCGCCATCACAAGCTTCACAAAAGTGCAAACCTCCATCTCCAGCATGTTGGGGCGTGGCTTTTATGACGTCCAACAATGCAAAATTCTTTGGTAGTCCTGCTACTCCAGCGGGTACGGAAACTGCATTTCGGCACATGGGACAGTAAATGGCGGTGCCATGGAGTAATTTCTCCAGGCAGCTCGTGCAAAAGCTGTGACCACAACGTATTACACGAGGGCAGAGGTTTTGGTCATCGAAACGTTCGCAGCAGATTGAACACGTCAATCCTTCAGATGCCATTGTCTGGAAAAAAATTCAGTCAACTGACATCTTCTTACGAACACCTCCATTATAACAGAACTTGTAAAATAATATTGCTTGCCAGATCTTACGTAAAAAGTAGAGATTGCAGACGTTTACCTTGCCCTCTACCCCTAAAAACTGTAACATGTCAACACTATTCTAGTTTACTCTTTCCTTTAGAAAACAGAGATTGCATTTGAAGTCTGCAGAAAAGATTGCAACCACCTATATTTAGAAACAAAGCAATAACTGAGAGAGAAACAGTCATGAACACGAACTGAAGAAGTCAAGCGCGATCGGTTATGACTCTGCACGAAATTATATATAAAAATAAAAATGCTATTTATGATTATCACTTCAATTTATCTAAATTTTGATCGCTGGTACGCTGTTCGAAGGACAACGAGAAGAAAGGTTTTCATAATTAAATTCATCGAATATTATTTGCTTGAATTATGGAGGCGTTGCGTTGTCAGTATATTTTTTTCACTATCTTTGACATCTTTTGCACGCTTGCATAAGCGTCTATGTGAGTGCGAACTAAAAGCTATTTTTCTTTGGCGAAATAACACCTGCTGTAACCTTCGCAAGACGGAAAATTGAATTTCTTTTCTCAGTTTGAACACATACAAATGTCCTTGTGAGTATAAGAACAAGGGCAGCTAGGATTTTCAAAGCAGCTGGGAAATTCCGGAACGATAGGATTTCGTGCCTTAATATTTTCTGCGACTTAGTTAAATATTCTACTTAGGAATTCTAACAAACAGTGCCAGCGCAAAAAATCTACACAATCTACACAACAAAATACGACAATCTACACAACATAATACGACAATATAAGTCTTCTGCTAAATTTTTCTCGTAGTTACAGTAATTTTTTTTCCTCCCACGCCGACTATCCTTCGCTCCCAATAATCACCGAGGCTATCAAAGCACTCCAATATATATATATATATTTTTTCACCATCATGACTTCTGCTTCAAGCGTAAATCTTTTATGCTTGGCGATATAGTTTTTGATTAGAAGCGGAGAATAGAGGGCCCGTTCTGGTCAAAATTATCCTAATTACTTTTTCCTATCTCAGAATGTTTCATAAACGATTAAATGTACTCTACGAACTAGTTTTACTTGTACTGCGGTGCCAGAATTAATTTCTACTGTGAACGAATTATTTTTTCCTGTGTATGAATTTCTTAGCAAATCTCACAAGCTATTGCGCACCCTTATATCAACCAGTCGAGAAATACATTTAGGAGTTTTTATAACTTTCTTCAAAATTCAAAGGCAGTTTTTCGGCTCTTTTTAACTAACCTGATCTGATTACACTGACTTTCCATCTTTGAATACGTAAACCCCAGCTTCTCAATGCACCAATGAACTGCCTCCTTCCAATGTTAGCGGAAGCGGTCTACACTCCAGTTGCCTGTTATACCTGCATAACTCCCATCCAATTCATTATCAGTTACAACCAGTATCGTTCATATTTGTCATTCAGTCCAAACTCCTTGTAGCCTGCGTAGCAGGTGTCGGGGAGAATGGAACTGGGGAGAGAGGGAAAGGACGCCTGCAATAAGGACCCCCATTTGTTCATTTCTGCGGACGCTGGCGGCCGCAAATTCTGATTGGCTAATTCGCGCTGGGCGGTAAACAAAGTAAATTCCCGCGTGAAGTCATCCATGCGTAAAAGCGCGTGCCAGTTTCTGATTGGTGAACGTATTGACAGTTGACGTAATTCGATTACAAGGAATCGGTGGGCGTAATGCGAATAGCCCGGTTCTTATAGCAGGCGTTCCTTCCCTTCTCCCCCTTTCGTTTCTCGCGCCCCCTCCCCCCTCCCCGTTTACGCCTGTCACTCAGTCCAAACTCCTTGCGCCTTCAGAGTGAAGAAACACTTACCTGGAGCATATCTGCTATTTTTCCACGAGAAAAAGAGGTCGAAAAAGAGGGAGCGCGAGTGTTCCAGCTGATCGGCTTTAGAGATGTGATGGCGTCTTCGCCCAGGTCCAAACTGTCACGACCGTCATCTCTTTATTTCAGTATTAAAAAGGAACTCGAACCAAAAACTTTTCAAATTTAGTGTCATTTAGAATTAAGTTTTCCTAAGTAAATATCTCGTAAATGTGAAATCCTTGTTAAAACGTATGTTTATTCAGACTCGTTTATAAGGCACTTTTCGTTATTATTTTTAGATAAAGAGTTCCTGATTGTTATTACTTTTAAAAATTGGAAAAGAAAGCTAAGAAAATTGGATTTCTTGGCTATGTCATTATTGTCGGTAGCCCTGTCAGGTTGGGTCTCACCAAGTCATTCAACAACAGATATAGGTCTCTTTAACTTCTTAAAGTTGTTACTAGTTGCACATTGTCAGGGGTCAAAAAGAGCCGAAAAACAGTTACTGCGACTAGTTTGTAGGCGCTTCCTGATTGTGTAACCACTTTTTTTGGCACAATTTGGCTAAGCGAGCAATTTTTAACCCTTTTTCTCAAAATAGTACTGCTAGCATAATCAAGACAATTCGGCAGGTTAGTGCCCAGGTCCCCAGAGCAGTCCCCTCTCTCAAAATTGAGACAAGATGGCGTCGGCCACGATAGAAGGGAGCTGAGGCAATTTGTCGACCGACTCCTGCGCTGATATCTCGAGAGCGATCCCTAGACTCGAATACTTATAAATATATGCACAAATGACACACTAAAGTAAAGAAAATTGCTGTACAGGAGAGAATTAATCAATTATTTCCAGGTGGGAAATTGAGGGGAAAAAAAAACAATTTTGAAAAATAAGCATAATTTGAGCATTTTCTGGACAAATACTGACGAGTACTGCCAGGAGCAAAAAATTTAATGTCAGTTTACGAACGCAATCGGAAGGTGCCTACTTGTTTGTCCGCCATATTAAATACACCTCGTGGTTTGTATAAGAGCGCGCAATGGCTTATGGGTTTTGCTAAGAAAAAAAATTCACGCACAGAAAAAATAAATTCGTTCACGGAAGAAATTAATTCTTGCACCGCAGTATACGTAAAAATAATTCGTAGAGTACATTTATTTATATATGAAACACCGTACAAATAATTTCGAAAACAGTTTTATTATTTCTTGGAAAAAGTAATTAGAATAATTTTGACCAGAACGAGCCCTCATACAGAGACAATTCGCCAATAATAGAAACAGAAAGCCGATATCTTGCATTGAATTAATCTCAAAGCCAATCCATTTTTTTCTCGCGCGCTAGGCAGCGAGTGGCATCAGTTCTCAGAAATTTCACATCACTGAATAAATAATACACAGTGACGATCAACTGAATAACATGCAGACAATATCAGCAACAAGTATTAATGAATTCAAGGCGGCATAAAAAAATTCAGGCAAATCTGAACTAAACCAAAACTTTACAGTTGTAATTGTACAAATCGGGAAAAGTGTATACTCGTTTGCCTTCTCTCACGACGAACTGTGATATAAAAACTGCCAAAGAACTCGCACGCAATGTTTTAATTCTAGTTTTCCTACGCTGAACATTTCTATTTTGTTTGGGCACTTTTTTTAGTTTGTTAGTTCATTAACTCTGGCATCACCTTCCTTGCTCAACCGTACATTTATTCTGGATGCTTGATAATGGTCTTGCCGAAATATTATGTTTATTTTTTTGTCATCATTTCGAGCTTTCACTTATATTTTAAGTCTGCAAGATGGTGTTCGGGTTACTTTCGTTTTACATTTTTTACAAAAATCGGTGGGTAAAACTCTTATATAAATTGTCAGTTATCTGCTTATGGACTGAGCGACGATAAAAATAATCCAAACAGTAGGGCTTTTTCACGGTCACACGAGCATATATTTACGTTTTACTTACCGGCATTAGCAAAGCACTGAAGCCGTCAAAAAAAGAGACTGCAAAAAAGGGTTAAGACGACAGCACTTCCGTCTTTGACCGGCAAGTGAATCAAACATTTCACTGAATTATTAACGCCTCAAGCTTATACGCGACAAGACGAAAGGTGGTATGGGTATATGTAATGTGTTTACATCGGCAGTTGTCAAGGCGATAGACTGGTGAAAATAATTACATGTCGACATTGACCTTTGAGAGTTGATTCTGTTAATTATATGACAACTTACTTGCTCTGACAAAGGCAGTATTATCCGCTATTCTTACAAAACAGCGTAATGTTATCGTCGTTTATGCAAGGAAACACTTCTTTTTTGTTCGGAGCAAAGCCTACGCAGCTGAACCTCCTAAAGGGATAATGTCATCAGTTTTAGACTTAATTTCAATGAAAAGCCAAATTACAACTTTAGAACAGCGGAGAACCAAACCTAATTGTCCCGTTTGAAGACGTCGAATTTGAGACCTTTTTTTTCGCGCTCATTTTGCCTCATTTTTGGCATGTGATCTACAAATTAATTGCAAAACATTGTTCAGAATTTTTTTATGCTGTAGTTTCCGTCGTTTTAGAGAAATAACGTATGCAAAAAACAAAAATTAACTAAACTCCCTGTCTTTCCGTTGAATCTCGCTCGAGAAATCTCACATATCATGTAACATGTTGTATATATGGCAAATAAAGAATGAATGAATGAATCCCAAAGTTTACCCGAATTTCTCGATTTTATGCCGAGGTTTTTTTCACTTTAGATGGCCAAGTTTGGGCCCGTGCCGCTAAATCCCGCTCAAGAAAAATTTATCCCAAAGTTCATTCCCTCAAAATCGCTTCATTTTTATCGCCGATCATCAGCAAAGGTGTCGCAAAGCATGTCGGGATATCAATGGCGACATCGAGCACGGAATGCCCATCGAAACAAAATACGAAAAATATTATAAGTCTCGAAGCACTTCGGATATCGGGCATTTCGACTACGGCACGGGATGGCAAATGGGCCACAACTCACAACACTGCCCCTTTTCTGATCGGAAGTGATTCCAGACTTTCCCGCCGGCTCAGTCTTGCCAACCAACGTCTATTTTCACCTCGAGCGCGAAATGGCGATTTAGACACAAGGCGACTCGTTTCTTTGAGAGGTGCTAGAGACTTACGGATTTCAGGACTTAATGATGTCCTTCCATCACCGGACGGGCCTCAAACATACACACGCTACGGACGATGTGTTAACCGAAGCGAACTCGCGATCGATAAGCGAGCCAGGCGCGCGTAAATAGCGGTTTTTTTGTTCAGGTTGTTGGCACTGGTCAAGAGCATTGCGGTCGCATAGTCTCACGGCCAATCTGCTTTTAATGGCGTCGTTTTGGAGCACGTTTCGTACAGTTTTGGAAGGAACTACGCTCAGATGTACGGTCAAATCACTAGAGGGCCAGAACTCATCTTTCTTCAGGTAGTTAATTAGTTTAGTTAATTTCACTTTTTATATACGTTTTTTTTCTCTAAAATGACGGGAAAACCAGCATACAAATTTCTGAGCGATGTTTTGAAGTTAATTTGTAGGTCACATGCCAAAAATGAGGCAAAATAAGCGCAAAAAGACAAAAAAAGGTCTGAAATTCGACATAGGTTGGTAATGCTCCGGACGCTTCAATTGCTCTACTATAGTGCTTTAAGAGTAAAGATAAGTGTCTTGGACTGCAGATGACTGCAAGTGAACTGTGCTTAATATAGATGTTCTTAAACAACGTTTTTTTTACGTCATCAGAATGATATGCAAAAACGCCAGCGTTCTGATTGGTTCATATGGTCTCATGACTGATGTCTGCTTTCCTGATTGGTAAGGCATCATAGCGAAACACCCACTAAAAGGTTCCCACTTCATTCTTCCAAGTCTCTTTCGCCTTTAAATATAAATGTCATACTGTGAAATATCAAACAGTAAAATATCGATAACTTGAGCCTCCCAAAACTTGATGTTTTCGCTAATTCAACCGAATACAGGATCATACAGTTCACCCTGCTTCACTTCATTACAAATTGTAAGCCTCGATAACTCGAACTCTCGATGACAGTTTGTGTTTCTCCTGGCGGTTTGAGGTATTGGGAATCAACTTTAAACGTATCTGCCACAGCATTAAAGTGGAACCACAGGCAACTTTACTGTGGTACTGTTTATTTTGTGATTAATTCTAACGTTTAACTGTGGATGAAATCCTGAAGTGTGACCATTCAAATGAAAGCTACTGAGCAGTACTTTCCTGTGGTACTGTTTATTATGCTGTACAAGGTGGTTCTAACTTTTGAGTCTGTGGATGAAATCCTAAAGTGTGACCATTCAAATGAAAGCTACTAAGCAGTACTTTCCTGTGGTACTGTTTATTATGCTGTACAAGGTGGTTCCAACTCAAGTTTGAGTCTGTTGATGAAATCCTGAAGTGTGACCATTCAAATGAAACCTAATGAGCAGGAATTGCTGATTGTACTGTTTATTGTGCCGTAAAAGGTGGTTCTACCTTTGAGTCTGTGGATGAAATCGTAAGGCGTGACCATACAAATGAAAACTACTGAGCAGCAGTTTTCTATAGTAATGCGACAAGTCTCGGTATGACACAACATAACATAATACAGTGGAACCCCGTTATAACGGACACCGAAGGGACAAGAGAAAGTGTCCGTTATAACGGGGTATCTGTTATAATGGGGTTTCTTACAGATTACGTCACTTTATTGAATTTATTAATATAAACCTCTATTATAGCATACACATCAATAACACAACATTTGAAACGTCTCAAATGAAAGCAACACATAAAACCTTGACAATCAAGTGAAACTTTGTTTTTTTTAACAGAAAATGTATCACCGTTCCGCCGGGACTTATAAAACTGTCCGTTATACCGGGGTGTTCCGTTAGGCGGGGTTCCACTGTACTAAGTTGGTGACGATGTAGAGCAAGATTTTATTAAAAGAAATATCTAGAGTTCATATAAGACAGGGACAACCAACGAACAATGTTTAGGAAAACGCTTGGAATGGCGATGCACTCAGCCTCGCTCCCAGGCCTCAACGCGCTTACCGAGCAAAGAGAGCTATCATAGAGGCTTGGGGCCGAGCGCGACAGGCGAATCTTCCCAATCAGCTCGGTGGGTAGGCTCAGTCTCCAGCCGTGGGTGTCTCGATGCGCCCGCGATATCTCCCCACCTCACGGCTGGGCGCACGGCTTTGGTTGCTTGTCCATGACGTCATTACAATTATGCGGAAAATGGACACGTCATTTACATAATAGAATAGATTGATGCGAACTTTGCTTTCCTTCGAAGTGATCCAACACTAGTGGAAAAGCTTGAAAAATTAAGGATTTACCCGAACCAGTCGGTAGAATGACAAATGCATCTCGTCCCAAAATAAGTTTCTTCATAGCAAGACTCTGTTTCTCCCTGAAATTATCAAACCCAAACTTCTGAAGCGCGTACGAGCAAGCATTTTCAAACCCGCCTGTTAAAGCTTGCATAGTCCACCATCTTTGTTTATTTATGCAAATACCCGCTAATTTATGCCCCGCAAATTTCGGCGGGTTCGTTTCTGATTGGTCAATGTAAACAATAACCAAACCCGTGCGCCCAGCCGTGAGGTGGGGAGATATCGCGGGCGCATCGAGACACCCACGGCTGGAGACTGAGCCTACTCGGTGGGTGACGTCACATTGTATTACGCCCCGAGGACAACTGGGAACGAGACTGCGTTGCACTGTTCTTCTATATCATTTTAGTACCTTTAAAGTTAACTATGTGAAAGCTAATACAGTTTGAGCTTTTCAGACGTCCTTTTAGCTGAATATTTCAGCGGCTGAAAATGTTAAGCATCTTATTCCTTATCCTAGCTGACATTATTTCGTACCCCAAACGACAGTAACGAAATTTCGAGGCGTCATTTTACTAAAGAAAACTCTATTTTTTACTCTAATTAATTTTTTACGATGTTTTTAAAAGGCCGAACAGCTTTTTCACCGAAACGATGTGTTGGGTGTTTCTGTTAAAATTAAGTGTAACGACCCATCCTCCCCCCTCCCCCTCCACCCTCTGCATCCAACTCCCCACCCTCCCCTCCCTCCAACGTTGTCCCCATGGGAAAGGCAGGTGACCATTTACCTATCGTATTTGGAACGGGTAAAATATATGCGCAAGCCTTATGCACTTTTCAGTGGAATAACCAAGAGAAGTTTACAGCCGAGTGATGAAGGAGTGAAAATTTGCATATTAGACCCCGTCTGCTTTAACTCGTCCAACGCTTCGCGTATTCACGAGTTAA
Source organism: Dendrophyllia cribrosa (assembly GCA_024195265.1). Classification (NCBI taxonomy): domain Eukaryota; kingdom Metazoa; phylum Cnidaria; class Anthozoa; order Scleractinia; family Dendrophylliidae; genus Dendrophyllia; species Dendrophyllia cribrosa. The sequence continues at coordinate 35,050,592 of JAJLRJ010000008.1, read as the reverse complement.
AAATGATTCTTATTCGCCACTTTAGAAACGAGAAGGAAACTGGACCGAGTGAACTTTTGCAACGACTTCTGGGATCATTACAGGGGACGTTTCTTTTGTCTCTGTCTCCAGTAACAGTCCCAGAAGTGGTTGCGCAAGTTCACTCGGCCCAGTTTCCTTCTCGTTTCTAAAGTGGCGAATTGTATTTAAACTAACACATTAAAATTTAAATCATGTGTACCACAAAATGGAGTTCTCTGCAAAGAAGATAAAACGGTTTCTGACTATTAATTGTAGTATGTCAACACAAAACACGCTTTACAGTTACTTAAAACTCTTTCTGCATATTGGTGAAAACAGGTAACGCACTACTGATTAATTACAAGACTTTTTGTCCCAGAACGCGCTCTGAATAGAATTTGGTAGGTTGCAGGACATACATATACATAAGACCGAAAAACGCATCAAGCTCTCTGTTCACGTGCAGATCTTAGCATTATTTAACATGGGCCACAAACAAAGATCCAGTTATGTTTATTTGCATAACCAAAGCACTTGGGGTAGCAAAGGGCACTATATCCATAAACTCGTAAGCAATTAGAACTGTCCGGTTCATTGTCATTTATATAGTAAAACATGGATCTTGTTTTCCGACCACACGAATAGCAACTAACTTTACCGACTGGCGGATCCCCCACACGTAAAACAAAAGGGCTGCCTTTGATGCTGGCACCACGTAAGCGCACGGACAACGTGTAATTACCACGCTTCGCATCTACAGGGACAGTATAAGTTGCCAAATAAGTACCATCCCCTTTGTCCTTTACGTTTACTCCAACCTTCATTTTCCCCTCTTCTTCTTTAAGCTCCACCAAAAACACGTCGCCGCCCACACCGCGCCAACGACTATGGGCGTCGTGAGCAGTAATAATGAAAGACGCCTCCTCTCCTGGTTGTGCATGCCTTAATCCGAGGCCAGTTGTAGTCGTGGTTTTTGCGCAGGTAGATTTGTCACTGACGATTCCCGCGTTGTTGAGTGTGATCAGCAACTGTCCGCGGTCGACGGTGAACTCCGGCTCAAAATCGGTTTCTGGATCAAGCACCGGGAATTGACTTTCTATGGCTTCGAGCAGGGACTCTATATCGGACCTAGCGACAAGGAGCTCAGCATTGCTTAAGGAATGGATGGTGGACATAACACTTTGGACGGTACTCTCTAAGCGGGCTTGAAATATGCTAAGACTGTCTAACTGCTCTGTGAGGATGACTGCTTTGTTCTTGTGGAGCTGGTCCAATTTATTTATAAGAACTTTCTCTCGGGCAATGAGTGCGGCATGAAGCTACAAAACAATAAGTATTCATTATATCCATAGAATTTATAACAAAACCGAGAAACTAACATATCAGGGGTGAGTGTACGTTTGGGGGTAACTCATTATAAAGAGGGACAGGTAATATTCATTTCATGACAGCGGAGTAAGTTCCGGATGTGTAAGCGGTCTAGTGTAACACTACTCATAAAAAAGAAAGAGAAAGAAAACATATCACAACGATAAGCTTACTTCTTTGAACATGCCTCGAATCTGAACAGCTTGTTCTCCACAAGCATTTTTCATGTCAACTTTCGCATTCATCACTCGAGCATCCGCAGACTTAATCTCCTCGCCGTGACTGCTGACGTTTGTGACGCGTGCTTCTATCTCCTGTCGGCACTTCGAGGCAGCATCAGTTAATGATAAACACTTGTGTCTGTTGTGTTTGAGGTCGGTGATGCAGCCCTTGCAGACCACATGACCGCAGTCCTCGTCAAAAAAGCGGAATTGCTCGTTATGTTCCGGGCAGAAAATGGATACAGCCGCCGGCTCCAAGGAGACAATGTGATGCTTACGGCTTGATTTATTGCGAGTGTGAAACCCAGCTGCAACCTTGCACATGTCCTCTTTGCAGTCCAAGCAGCAAGAGATCGCGGGGTGCTGCTCGCCATCACAAGCTTCGCAAAGGTGCGAACCTCCATCTCCTGTGTGTTTGGGTGTAGCCTGTTGGGGTATGGCATTTACGATGTCCAACAATGCAAAATTCTTTGCCAGTCCTGTGACTCCAGCGGGCACAGAGACTGCAATTCTGCAAGTGGGGCAGTTAATGGTGTTACCATTAAGTAACCTCTCCAGGCAGCCCGAGCAGAAGCTGTGACCACAACTCAGTAGACGAGGGCAGAACGTTTGGTCATCGAAACGTTCGAAGCAGATTGAACACGTCAGTCCCTCAGATGCCATTGTCTGAAAAAAAATTCAGTCGATTGGGAACCCAAGTCAACGCTAGTTGGAAAATGACAACTTGCATTGTCTTCCCCTGGATGGACAAACCGAGGCGCAAGTTGACTCGCAAGTACACGAACGTTTTGTCGGCCTAGTTACACGCGGTCAGGCTTCTAATTGGCCATTTGATTTGCATTCTTGTGTTTGGCGACCAATCGGCAAAAAACTTGTGCCTACTTGTGGACAACTTTGAGCTCTATCAAAGTGATCCCAGGTCATTGCAAGCCATCGCAAGTGCCTGCAAGTCCTGGCCAATCGGAGTCGCATGTCATCTAAAGTTTTTTCAACTTGTGATAACTTGCGCTTCCATTTGGCCAGGGATTTAATTTGTAAAATATTTGTCAGATCACGTGTAAAAAGAACCGATTCCGGGAGTGTTACTTTCTCCTTCACTCTAGTTTACTCTTTTCTTTTCTTGCCGTTGTCTGAAAAAAAAAGTTCAGTCAAGTGACATTTTCTTTCGAACACCTCTATTAAGCCCTGAACAAACGGGAATGCAAATCAACGCGATGCAGTTGAAAATGACAACCTGTGTTGACTTCCGCTGGATGGACAAACAGAGTCACTGACTCGCAAGTACACGCAAGTTTGGTCGGACTAGTCCCAAGCAGTCATGTTGAATTGGCCGCTTGACTTGCGTTGACCCGCGTTTGGTTATCAAACGGTGAAGAACTTGTGCCTACTTGTGGACAACTTTGTGCTCTATCAATTAGTACGATCCCAGGTCAATGCACGCCATCGCAAGTACACGCAAGTCCTGGCAAAACGGAGTCACATGTCATCGCATGTTTTCAAATAGTGATGATTTGCGTTCCCGTTTGGCCAGGGCTTTAACTTGTAAAATGCTTTCCATCTCAGCTTACGTGTAAAAAGTAAATGTTGTCAACAAACACACTAGTTTACTCTTTCCTTTAGAAAAACATAAGTGATTGTTGCACTTGCCTATAATTTAATTTCGCCAATCATCTACCTTTAAAAACAAACGATACTTGGGCAAGAGTTTAAAACAACAGTCATAAGCAAGAACAGAAGCCATAACCTGTTATATATGGCTGAAATCCTACAGTGTGACCATTCAAATGAAAGCTACTGAGCAGTACTTTCCTGTGGTAGTCTGTTTATTATGCTGTACAAGGTGGTTCCAACTTTTGAGTCTGTGGATGAAATCCTGAAGTGTGACCATTCAAATGAAAGCTACTGAGCGGTACTTTCCTGTGGTACTGTTTATTATGCTGTACAGGGTGGTTCCAACTTTTGAGTCTGTGGATGAAATCCTGAAGTGTGACCATTCAAATGAAAGCTACTAAGCAGTACTTTCCTGTGGTACTGTTTATTATGCTGTACAAGGTGGTTCTAACTCAAGTTTGAGTCTGTTGATGAAATCCCGAAGTGTGACCATTCAAATGAAACCTAATGAGCAGGAGTTGCTGATTGTACTGTTTATTGTGCCGTAAAAGGTGGTTCTACCTTTGAGTCTGTGGATGAAATCGTAAGGCGTGACCATACAAATGAAAACTACTGAGCAGCAGTTTTCTATAGTAATGCGACAAGTCTCGGTATGACACAACATAACATAATACAGTGGAACCCCGTTATAACGGACACCGAAGGGACAAGAGAAAGTGTCCGTTATAACGGGGTGTCCGTTATAATGGGGTTTCTTACAGATTACGTCACTTTATTGAATTTATTAATATAAACCTCTATTATAGCATACACATCAATAACGCAACATTTGAAACGTCTCAAATGAAAGCAACACATAAAACCTTGACAATCACGTGAAACTTTGTTTTTTTTTTAACAGAAAATGTATCACCGTTCCGCCGGGACTTATAAAACTGTCCGTTATACCGGGGTGTTCCGTTAGGCGGGGTTCCACTGTACTAAGTTGGTGACGATGTAGAGCAAGATTTTATTAAAAGAAATATCTAGAGTTCATATAAGACAGGGACAACCAACGAACAATGTTTAGGAAAACGCTTGGAATGGCGATGCACTCAGCCTCGCTCCCAGGCCTCAACGCGCTTACCGAGCAAAGAGAGCTATCATAGGGGCTTGGGGCCGAGCGCGATAGGCGAATCTTCCCAATCAGCTCGGTGGGTGACGTCACATTGTATTACGCTCCGAGGACAACTGGGAACGAGACTGCGTTGCACTGTTCTTCTATATCATTTTAGTACCTTTAAAGTTAACTATGTGAAAGCTAATACAGTTTGAGCTTTTCAGACGTCCTTTTAGCTGAATATTTCAGCAGCTGAATATTTCAGCGGCTGAAAATGTTAAGCATCTTATTCCTTATCCTAGCTGACATTATTTCGTACCCCAAACGACAGTAACGAAATTTCGAGGCGTCATTTTACTAAAGAAAACTCTATTTTTTACTCTAATTAATTACGATTTTTTACGATGTTTTTAAAAGGCCGAACAGCTTTTCCACCGAAACGATGTGTTGGGTGTTTCTGTTAAAATTAAGTGTAACGACCCATCCTCCACCCTCCCCCTCCACCCTCTGCATCCAACTCCCCACCCTCCCCTCCCTCCAACGTCGTCCCCATGGGAAAGGCAGGTGACCATTTACCTATCGTATTTGGAACGGGTAAAATATATGCGCAAGCCTTATGCACTTTTCAGTGGAATAACCAAGAGAAGTTTACAGCCGAGTGATGAAGGAGTGAAAATTTGCATTTTAGACCCCGTCTGCTTTAACTCGTCCAACGCTTCGCGTATTCACGAGTTAAAAATGATTCTTATTCGCCACTTTAGAAACGAGAAGGAAACTGGACCGAGTGAACTTTCGCAACCACTTTTGGGATCATTGCAGGGGACGTTTCTTTTGTCTCTGTCTCCAGTAACAGTCCCAGAAGTGGTTGCGCAAGTTCACTCGGCCCAGTTTCCTTCTCGTTTCTAAAGTGGCGAATTGTATTTAAACTAACACATTAAAATTTAAATCATGTGTACCACAAAATGGAGTTCTCTGCAAAGAAGATAAAACGGTTTCTGACTATTACTTGTAGTATGTCAACACAAAACACGCTTTACAGTTACTTAAAACTCTTTCTGCATATTGGTGAAAACAGGTAACGCACTATTGATTAATTACAAGACTTTTTGTCCCAGAACGCGCTCTGAATAGAATTTGGTAGGTTGCAGGACATACATATACATAAGACCGAAAAACGCATCAAGCTCTCCGTTCACGTGCAGATCTTAGCATTATTTAACATGGGCCACAAACAAAGATCCAGTTATGTTTATTTGCATAACCAAAGCACTTGGGGTAGCAAAGGGCACTATATCCATAAACTCGTAAGCAATTAGAACTGTCCGGTTCATTGTCATTTATACAGTAAAACATGGACCTTGTTTTCCGACCACACGAATAGCAACTAACTTTACCAACTGGCGGATCCCCCACACGTAAAACAAAAGGGCTGCCTTTGATGCTGGCACCACGTAAGCGCACGGATAACGTGTAATTACCACGCTTCGCATCTACAGGGACAGTATAAGTTGCCAAATAAGTACCATCCCCTTTGTCCTTTACGTTTACTCCAACCTTCATTTTCCCCTCTTCTTCTTTAAGCTCCACCAAAAACACGTCGCCGCCCACACCGCGCCAACGACTATGGGCGTCGTGAGCAGTAATAATGAAAGACGCCTCCTCTCCTGGTTGTGCATGCCTTAATCCGAGGCCAGTTGTAGTCGTGGTTTTCGCGCAAGTAGATTTGTCACTGACGATTCCCGCGTTGTTGAGTGTGATCAGCAACTGTCCGCGTTCGACGGTGAACTCCGGCTCAAAATCGGCTTCTGGATCAAGCACCGGGAATTGGCTTTCTATGGCTTCGAGCATGGACTCTATATCGGACCTAACGACAAGGAGCTCAGCATTGCTTGAGGAATGGATGGTGGACATAACACTTTGGACGGTACTCTCTAAGCGGGCTTGAAATATGCTAAGACTGTCTAACTGCTCTGTGAGGATGACTTCTTTGTTCTTGTGGAGCTGATCCAATTTATTTATAAGAACTTTCTCTCGGGCAATGAGTGCGGCATGAAGCTACAAAACAATAAGTATTCATTATATCCATAGAATTTATAACAAAACCGAGAAACTAACATATCAGAAGTGAGTGTACGTTTGGGGGTAACTCATTATAAAGAGGGACAGGTAATATTCATTTCATGACAGCGGAGTAAGTTCCGGATGTGTAAGCGGTCTAGTGTAACTCTACTCATAAAAAAGAAAGAGAAAGAAAACATATCACAACGATAAGCTTACTTCTTTGAACATGCCTCGAATCTGAACAGCTTGTTCTTTACAAGCAATTTTCATGTCAACTTTCGCATTCATCACTCGAGCATCCGCAGACTTAATCTCCTCGCCGTGACTGCTGACGTTTGTGACGCGTGCTTCTATCTCCTGTCGGCACTTCGAGGCAGCATCAGTTAATGATAAACATTTGTGTCTGTTGTGTTTGAGGTTGGTGATGCAGCCCTTGCAGACCACATGACCGCAGTCCTCGTCAAAAAAGCGGAATTGCTCGTTATGTTCCGGGCAGAAAATGGATACAGCCGCCGGCTCCAAGGAGACAATGTGATGCTTACGGCTTGATTTATTGCGAGTGTGAAACCCAGCTGCAACCTTGCACATGTCCTCTTTGCAGTCCAAGCAGCAAGAGATCGCGGGGTGCTGCTCGCCATCACAAGCTTCGCAAAGGTGCGAACCTCCATCTCCTGTGTGTTTGGGTGTAGCCTGTTGGGGTATGGCATTTACGATGTCCAACAATGCAAAATTCTTTGCCAGTCCTGTGACTCCAGCGGGCACAGAGACTGCAATTCTGCAAGTGGGGCAGTTAATGATGTTACCATTAAGTAACCTCTCCAGGCAGCCCGAGCAGAAGCTGTGACCACAACTCAGTAGACGAGGGCAGAACGTTTGGTCATCGAAACGTTCGAAGCAGATTGAACACGTCAGTCCCTCAGATGCCATTGTCTGAAAAAAAATTCAGTCGATTGGGAACCCAAGTCAACGCTAGTTGGAAAATGACAACTTGCATTGTCTTCCCCTGGATGGACAAACCGAGGCGCAAGTTGACTCGCAAGTACACGAACGTTTTGTCGGCCTAGTTACACGCGGTCAGGCTTCTAATTGGCCATTTGATTTGCATTCTTGTGTTTGGCGACCAATCGGCAAAAAACATGTGCCTACTTGTGGACAACTTTGAGCTCTATCAAAGTGATCCCAGGTCATTGCAAGCCATCGCAAGTGCCTGCAAGTCCTGGCCAATCGGAATCGCATGTCATCTAAAGTTTTTTCAACTTGTGATAACTTGCGCTTCCATTTGGCCAGGGATTTAATTTGTAAAATATTTATCAGATCACGTGTAAAAAGAACCGATTCCGGGAGTGTTACTTTCTCCTTCACTGCTAGTTTACTCTTTTCTTTTCTTGCCATTGTCTGAAAAAAAAAGTTCAGTCAAGTGACATTTTCTTTCGAACACCTCTATTAAGAGTCTGTCCACGAGAGGACCAGGCAGACGTGACACATGCCATCTCACCGATTTCTTTCAAACTTTCACAGCTTTTTAGGTTCACTAAGTTATTCAAGAAACCAAAGTGGTTCGGTCCCCTGACCATTCCCTGGGGTATTAGAGGCCCCACCTCAATTCCCAGGGGTAAAACCCAAAAATATCCCTTAAAAATGCACTGACAAGAGACTTCTCTCAAACTAACAGAATGTAATGGATTCTAATCTAATTTCATCCAATAATTGCTGGAACCGTTAGGAACTGAAAACTTAAAGTTCATGTAATTTAATATTATTCCTGTCAATTAAGAGCTGTCAATCATTGACCATGTCACGCAACTTCGTCAAATTGTACTTTTTTAAATGCAATTATCTCCAATGGGCAACATTGTAATTCAACAAACGTTATACTACAATACAAACCTATCCTAGTACTATGTTTCTGTGAAAAAATTTTTTTGGCATCTATCAAATATTCTTAATAGCATTCATTTAAAGTAAGTGACCAGCGTCTTCAATGTGCTTTTTTTTCGACACAGAGAATATCAAAAAAATGGAATGCTGACGAGCCATTCGACGCTTTAATTATCAACATGCCTCCTTTCACTATATATTATGCGTCGAAACACATTTTCAAGACAGTTTAACTAATTAATTAATTAATTAATTCATATAGGTGGTTTTCATGTTACGTCATAGCCGCCATGCTGGTGGACATAAACAATAGTTCTCTCATTAGCTCCTTTTGTTCGTCCACCAGCAGTTGTTCTTTTCACTATTGTTATCTATGTCTCTAGAGATTGATTGCAAACCACCTATTCTCGGGATATTTTCAGTTTAGAACTATACAATCCAAGTCTTGTTTTGTTTACATCAAATCGCTTTTCAACCTATGAAATTAATAAACAAACACATACAAATGGACATAAAAATCTTCTTTTGAAAAAATTTATTTGAAAAAATAAATAACCTGATTTGCCAAAAGCAGTTATTGTAAAATTTGACGTCTACAGAGGTCATCTCTCAGTCAGAGTCTTCAAGGAAGAAACAGCGTGACATTTGCGTTACTTTTTGTTCACATTTACATACATGCAAATATATCGAGCGAAAACAACGAAGAATATTTGACAAACAGCAGCACAGATGTAATTAGGATGATGTGATTCAAAAATAGCAATGATAAGATAAGCAAACAAAGGAACACCGTGATGCAGCCGTCTATATTTTTAATACCTGAAAACAGCAACAACAGCGAGCAAAAACATGCGGGCATAAGTTACGGGGAAGAATTGTTGGATCCAAACAGAAAAAAAAATCGCAGCCAACCATTATTTCACTTGCCGTATGACAGAGACCGATGAATTGTGTAGAGATCGACGCGGATCGACAGCGTTCGTAAACAGACCCTGAAATGTCCGTGGTTGATTTTGCCGTCAAACCTCTGCCAGGCTTCATTTCACTTGCTATGTGATAAAAATCGGTCAATTCTCAACTTTTTTCTGGCCGTTGAAAAGCGTAAAGTTGCTTTTATGCGCCGCAGATTAATAAGCGAAGCGAAAGCGTCCTTCTCCGATCGGCAGCAAGCTCTATGACAGCGAGGCCAAAGTAGATACCAGTTCCCGCCCGTGAATTTGCCCCTGAAAAACACAAAAGAATCTTCGGGGGGGCTAATCGGATGTCCAAGCATGAGAAAAAATTTCGATTTTTTCCGCTAGGAAATTGCACAGGACACCCAACACATGATACAGGACATTCAACACGAAATTAGGATCGCGTTCGCAGACGAAGGCGCAATTACGGGGGGATACGATCGATACAATACAAACCTGCAGACGATGTAAAGTCAACTTTGGACAAATTTCCAGCTTTGAAATAATTCCCTTTCTTTTAAGTCATTTTTGAGTGTATTGAATGTTCTGAGCGACAAATGAAATCAACATTGCGTGGCAAGGTGAACATAAATGTTCATAAAATGTGGGTGCGTGACGTGACACCCGCCAGGCATTCTTTTAAAAACATTTTGGCTTGAAAATAAAGTTCAGGTTCACATTTATTATAATTACTTGAGTCAAGTACTTAGAATATGAAGTTTAGCTGAAAATCCGCTTTATACAGAAGTTTAACTTTCTCTTGTATATCTGACTTTTACCATCACATTCAGTTCACATGTTTCTAATTACCAAGGTCTCGCTTTCTGTAAACAACAAAATATAAATAACAAACGAAGCGCTTCGTGCCGGCCGGAGTCGTATTATTGTTTACTTGTTCAGTGCAACGAAAAGAGAATATCTAAAGTTTTAAATAGCTTGCGTCTTACTACAGCAGCTTTTATGGCTGCACAACTGTCAGAATTGTCGTGTTCGTTTGTGACATACTGCAACAGCAGTTGCGATGTTTCGGCACGATTTCCTGGGCGTATTGTGTGTTTCACTCTGTCTGCATGTGTGGAGGACATAATCTGCGACAGCTAAAGTAGCCCAAACTAACGTTAGCACAGAAAGATGTCTTATTTTAGTGCGTGTTGGATTGTTTGATCACCACGGACATAATATGACCATTTGTCCCATCGTACTGCGCTAGGAACATAGTGGAAAACAAGCCTGAAATGTCACCATCCTCTTCACGGCAATTCCCGAAGAACCAGGCAGAAGGAGGCAGAATGAGGCCGGAGCAAACCTTCAAATAAGTAAAGCTCGTTACACAAAGAGATCATGGCTAAATGGAACGATCTTGTTCCAGATGGTGCAGATATGAACACAGA
>JAJLRJ010000008.1:35032507-35035007 GCA_024195265.1 Dendrophyllia cribrosa | reverse complement strand
AATGACAACCTGTGTTGACCTCCGCTGGATGGACAAACAGAGTCACTGACTCGCAAGTACACGCAAGTTTGGTCGGACTAGTCCCAAGCAGTCATGTTGAATTGGCCGCTTGACTTGCGTTGACCCGCGTTTGGTTATCAAACGGTGAAAAACTTGTGCCTAATTGTGGACAACTTTGTGCTCTATCAATTACGATCCCAGGTCAATGCACGCCATCGCAAGTACACGCAAGTCCTGGCAAAACGGAGTCACATGTCATCGCATGTTTTCAAATAGTGATGATTTGCGTTCCCGTTTGGCCAGGGCTTTAACTTGTAAAATGCTTTCCATCTCAGCTCACGTGTAAAAAGTAAATGTTGTCAACAAACACTCTAGTTTACTCTTTCCTTTAGAAAAACATAAGTGATTGTTGCACTTGCCTATAATTTAATTTCGCCAATCATCTACCTTTAAAAACAAAACGATACTTGGGCAAGAGTTTAAAACAACAGTCATAAGCAAGAACAGAAGCCATAACCTGTTATATATGGCTTACTTCTTCACGAAATAAACTTTACATGCACTCAGCCAGAACTACAAGTCGCTCTCTGCTCTCTGTAGCGCTGTAGCGCTCTCTGCTCTCTGTCGCTCTCCGTAACGCTCATGCGTGACCACAGAGATGTACACTGATCGACACCGCCAGTGTAATACGGAAACTTTGCGCTAGGAAGAACGCAAGATTAGCTTTTTAACCTACTTCTTATCAGGTCTAATTGTCTCAAGTTCAAGTTTCATTTCAGCTAGAAAATAAGTGAGAAACACTGGTACATTGCCTTACGGAAAATATTGTTATCAAATATAGTGATCGCAATGCCATAGTCGTCACACTCATGCGTTCGTGCATCCACAACCATATCAGTTAACAGAATTATACATTTATAGCCAGAAGAAGTATTATTTAGCTACTTAAGAACCAGTAAGTGAATGTTTAATAATGTAAGTATTAATTAAGACTGGTTGCATATCATTTTATTGCATCGAACTCCAAAAATTGCTGCAAAGCGCAATAAGACAAGCTCGAGACATGAGAATGGGAATTTGGTCGAAATATTAAACAAACCTTTCTAACTTTTAATCTATGGTGTAATTATGCTTGTCTTCCTTTTGGTTAGTGCAATAGCATAGGACTATTTGAAATTTGGGCATGCCAGCTGCCAAGAATTTCCTTGGAACGCGTCTGTCGTTAATGTCCACCACAAATTAACAACTGACGCAATGAAGTGCAACAGGGTAATGGCCTCATGAGAGCAAACCGAAGGATGCTAACGAATTCAAGGCCAAAATTTTTGAAAAATCTGGGAATAACCAAAGCTTAATAATACAAATAAACCGCGGAACATCCTTGTATCCTCGGGTGTCCAATTGTTAGCAGCAGACTATAGACAAGGGGATCCAAATCGTCGAGAGCATCGAGGGGCTTGATTATTTTGGATAATAATTTTTAGATCAATTGTCGAGTTTCTGCTTGCGACTGAGCGGATGATAGAATCAATATAAACATTATCGCTTCTCTATTTTCTTGTAATTATACTTTAATATGTTCTACTCACCTTTAGTGAAACAAATTAGTCAATATAGTGATTGCAAAGACCATTACAACCGAGAGCACTTCCGTCCTTAATACGTCTACAAGTCTCGGATAAATTATGGGTAATACATTCATGACTACTGTCACGAATATAGAACACTGATCGTACAACTGACAGCACTTCCGCCCTTAATATGTCCGCTAGTCTTGGATAAACTATGCTCATAAATTAGCCTAATATGCCTGCCCGCCGGGCTCGTATTAAAAATTGCTTATTATGCTCATAATTATGCTCGCGCCTGCAGTAGTTATTATGCCCGTATTATACTCAGTAAACTAGTCACTCTGTTTAGCCAAAATTCAGCAAACGCGATGCTATATTTTATGCTTTATGATTTTCTCTGATAAGCTATAGGAAAGACAATGTTGGCGTCATGTTTGATGTACAGACGGCGCAGCTTAAAAGGACGAGAATGCAAAAAAACGCCTTCCTAATTCAGGTCCACTTTGTTCACGTGACCAAAATCCGGCTTTCTGATTGGTAAGAGACCATTCCGGAATACCAGTTACTACTGAGGTTCCTAGCTTCGTTCTTCCAAGCTGTTCCTGTCTTTTTATCCAATATCACGCCAACATTCGACCAATGTCGGTCCAACATCGGGTGCCACACAGTCCAACATTGTTGGCCGACAACTTGGTTGGCCAACCTGTTGGACGCGCGGCTAAACGTTATCCAACATGAGGCACCACAACTTAACTCTCTGACTAAAATTACGTGAAACGCGATACAGAAAAATCTCGCCAGTAACGCAAACAATTCTCGCAAAGCCAAGCCAACTACAGTTTCCACTGGTTCATTTCATTAAAGAATATGTATCCCTCGTTTATTCGAAAAGTTTGTGCTCCCTTTTATGGTTCGAGTTGTCGGATTTT